>PRKT01000008.1:2322404-2334935 GCA_003671525.1 Saccostrea glomerata
TGTATTTCTATGTAATTTTGGTCGGCCATTTTGGCCCCACCCTAGCCCCGGGGGTCATGATTTGAACAAACTTGAATTTACACTACCTGAGGATGATTCCACATGAGTTTCATTTTTCCTATTCTAGTGGTTCTTGAGAAGAAGATTTTTAAAAGATTTTTCCTATATATTCCTATGTAAAACTTTGGTCGGCCATTTTGGCCTCACCCTAGCCCCGGGGGGTCATGATTTGAACAAACTTGAATCTACACTACCTGAGGATGATTCCACATGACTTTCATTTTTCCTGGCCCAGTGGTTCTTGAGAAGAAGATTTTTTAAAAATGCTATTAATTTTTCCCTAATTCATAATTATCTCCCCTTGGAAGAGGGCGTGGCCCTTCATTTGAACAATATTAAATCCCCTTTACTCAAGGATACTTTGTGCCAAGTTTGGTTGAAATTGGCCCAGTGGTTCTTGAGAAGAAGATGAAAATGTGAAAAGTTTACGACAACGACAACAACGACAACGACAGACGACGGACAAATTTTGATCAGAAAAGCTCACATGAGCCTTCGGCTCAGGTGAGCTAAAAAGCAAGATAATCCGATAAAAACACTAGATTAAAGAGAAATACACATTTCCTTCATTTTTATTACATTCTTGGTTTATTTTTCAGATAATATTTAGTTCTGATTCGACTTTTAAACATCATCGTCATGTACAAGAAAATAAAAAAAAAGGAACATTTCTTTCTATACACTTCTCGAGTGTTTATTTTTATATAAGTAATTATAAAATGTTAATAAGACTGATATTATACATAGCAATTTCGTGGAACTTTTTATAAGTTATGTAATGAGTCATAAGATGTAATGTTGAAGACCATTCGTTGCGATTGTTTTGTAGACGTAACCATTATTTATGATGGCGATATTCCGTCAACCATTGCACCACAGCTTCCGGTTTGTAGTTTTCGGGTCCAGCGCCTTGACCAGCATACTGAATGACGTCATCATATATGATGAATAACCTCTCAGGAACCGCTGCGTACTTAATAGCTCCAGAATTGTCCATGGTATCAATAAGCAGCGGACATGGACATCCTTCCTCCAACAGCAGTCGAGCTGCTTCTAGTCTCTCCTCCTGTGAAGAGTGGGAACTTAAATGAGAGAATTTGGTACCTAGGACACTCCATCCGTCTACCGGATGTGCTTCTTTAACGTAAACAACGACGAAGTCCGCAATGTCCGAGAAATCAGCAACGATTTGCTTGAACAACGCGAATTTCATCATGAACGGGGGTCAGGTACAACTTCCAAAGTTCACAATCAGTGGTCTCCCTTGTTTCTGGAAATCTAGTAGCTTCATTATCTTTTCTGTCTGTACATTAACAAGACTAAGGTTTGGCGCCAATTTACCGACAATGGCGGAGCGTCGAAAGATCTCCGCGCCATGATTAATTAATTGCGCTTGCATTGTTTTGTATGACAACGTTAATTCCATTCCCTTTGGGCCCATTTTTTTGGTAAAACCTTTAAAAACATTAGATACTTTTTGTCCTATCAATGGAAAATTTAAGACAACAGGAGTTATCGCAAGGAGACGACAGGCTAGTTTGAAACATCTCCACACGAGAATGAGGCTTCTTTTTGGTTGAGGCTCCGCCTTCCAATCAGAATCGAGTCTCCGATACGTGTCCATGATGACGTCTGAAATTAAAAATCATATCTACTTTGACATAAATAAAATTCATATTATAAGTGGTATTCCCTAATCTGTCTAGAAAAGGTAAAATAGAATATTGGCATAGTTCTACACGAATAAGCAAAGATAATGATAGAAAAAAATTATAACTCAATGCGTACACAATAAAGTTAATTGTTGTAAGTTTGTCAATAAAACGAGGTACGTTATTGAAAAACAAGTTGATGAAACAAGAATATCATCAGACTCGTTTAAAGGTCATCATTTCCTTATCGGCCGCAGCAGCGGCCGATCTATTTATGGTTGTGTTAGAAAGTGCACATGGGGAAATGAGACTTTTTTTTTCATTAAATCAGTAAAATAATTCTTAAATGGTAACAAGTAAAAATCACGAGTAAAATATTTTAAAAACTTGCTTTGAACTTAATATTAATTGTTCTTATTCTGTTTCAATCTCATTATCATTTTTCATTAGATAATTGATAATTCATGGTTGTATAAAAAGAGTTTTTACAATAGATATTCCCCAGCCTGGGAGTGTGTAAGATATACGAAAGGAAATCGTCATGATTTTCCGGATATTAATGACATGGTAAAAGTGCATGGTAAAAAATTGAAAAAGTTTTCAGGTAGTAGAAATTGTTTTGAATATGCTCTTCAGGTGCAAATGACAAAGATATTTTTTCTGCATTTTGCACCACGGCTTGCAGCATAGCCTACTCTACAGAAACCATGGGCATCATCACGTGACATACATTCAGGGTATCGGGTATCAGCACGTGGTTCATCTTGAGAGGTCTACATCTTCATTTTGATGACACTAAATTCTTATCATTTATCATTGACTTTTTTTTTTACATCGATGAAGCAATTTCAGGTAAAATGTCTGTTCAATTAATTTTTTTAAAATTATTTGCCGGTATTTCGCTTTGAGGACAGCCTGAAAATGATTCAATTATTTCATCTTTTAATATCTTGCTTTCCTTGCATGCATGGACGTTTTTAGAATTGTATAAATATTTATATGACTTTGTGTGTGTGTGTGTGTGTGTGTGGGAGTGGGGGGGGGCGGTTTGTAAATTCTCTATGCTATGTTTTCTGGACTATTTAATTTCTTCTAGAATTATATGTATTTTAGCGTGAAACATTGTATTGAGTTGACTGTAACTTGAAAAAAGACTGCTGGCAAAAAACAGATTAGTTAATTCAGCAAATAAACTTGAAAATTTTAAACAAAGAAGCATTGCATTCTTTCTTGCATTTATTTATCTTAATCTAATTTATCTTATCATTTAGCTTAAAAGTTTGTGTTGATTTTTTTTTTGAGAGAGTGGCCTAGCCTCTAATATAAATTACTAATAACTGATGTTAACTGTGGCCTGTTATGTTATAGGGGGATATTAAAACTTTAATTTAAACAATATTTTATTATGATTGAACATAAAAGGATTGGACAGCAGGCACTGCCTATACAAGTCCTTTCCACAATACAAAAATCAAAGTCATACATGTACTAGTAAATATTAGCTAAAGAACATTGAAAAATATAAATATATACATGTATATTAAAACGTAAAAGCTGTTTGTCCACAATTTGAAGAGTTGCAAGCAATAGCGTATGTCGCCCCGAACTGGACAAGACTTTCATTTTTTTGTATCAATAAAACAATACACATCACCTAATTTTGGACAACCATCAATTCGTATCAGTCCTTTCAGTAATTCAGTACTTCGATTTAAAAATCAGGGTAAAGAATTTTCACTTTCTCTTGGTTTCCATGGCAATAATCGATTATTTGAAAATTTTAAATGCGAATCGCACAACTACAGATACTAATCATTAAAATAAAAAAGGTTTCATGACGAATGTGCAAGGGACCAGAGAGAACACTAGTGGATAAAATTCGTCGCGCTTTTTGCAGGTTTCCATGGTAACGGTAGCCATTTTGAAATTGAATGACCACTCCACACAACTACAACCAGTGATCCTCCTTTAAGGAAAGTTTCAGGAATATTGCCCCAGCCATCTCAGTGAAACAGCCTGGACAACAAAAACATGCGTACAATCGCAATTTGTCGTCTGACTTCGTACGGAGCGACATAATTAACCGTGGGAATTGGATTTGGTTATATATATAGAAAGAGATATAGAAAAGTATTAGAATCAGAATGGGTGCAATTTCGGTTAATCTCCCTTAAAATATTCAATCAAGCCCATTTCGGTACGGTGTAACATTTTCAATAAATCTTACCTGAAAGTTTAGCTGTTGTGAATCCTCATAATTTACCAAAACAACAGAGGAATCTTATGTTGAGATCATTTTTATAGTAAACTGGTCAATGGGTCACAAATTAGAACGATATGTCAGCTCCAAGTTACGCTCTAATAAGCGAACTTTAACATTTCATGTTATATAGTCCTAATGGTATTGAATTGATATTGCAATTTACGTCAAAAAGGCGATTTAAGGCCAATCAAACCTGAACTGATGTCTCAATTAATAGGTTAGAAGCTATCAGAAAAAGGTTAATTCATTTTTATTCAAGGTAACACAGTTACAAAATTACTGTTCAAGAATCAGTTCGCCTGTTTTATAATTTAAAATATATGAAAAAAAATGGTTTTAAGATTAAGCCACTTCTTGTATGTTGTTGATACACCAAAATTATCCGAGCACCTGTTATAGCTTGTTAATAAGTACATTTTTCCTCGTCGCTTTCCCTTGTGTTCTCTACAAAAATTTTGAAATTTTTAATGAAATTTGTGTATGACAATTTTATATTTTGTAGAGGACATTAGGTTAAAAAGTCTGTTGAAATTCTTACAAATAAAGATACATGTCGGGTTCTAGTAAATGTTCTACCAAGTCCTTTCCTATTCCTCAGGGAAATATACCGGTATACAGCCGTAAAGGAGAGACTTGAGAAGTACCGTACAGTACCGTGTACATTTGAGAAGTGGTATAAATCAGATGTGGATACTTAAAAAGATGCTATCTAGAGTTTCTGATTGACAATATTTATGTGGATTTAAGAGACCAGGTCTTCCAACAATCTAATGGAATTCCCAAGGGTAACAATTGCTCCCCGTTATAAGCAGACCTATTTTTGTATTCATATGAAGTAGAATTTGTCCAAAATCTTGTACGTGAAAAAAAAAGAAAATACTTTTCGTGGCTTTCACTTCGACAAAGATATATTGACGACGTATTGTCAAAGAACGAGGGCGCTTTTGATTGGCATTCGGCAGGAATCTGGGCGTAATTGAAAAGTGAAAATTTTATCGACATGTCATATGAAATTTTAACATTCTTTTTATTTATCGGGTTCGTGTGCAACAGGAAAGGAAAATATTTTCCCGAAATTGAGCTTTGATTTGCTAAAAAAATAACTTGAAAATTGGCCAGATCAGACATTTGGTGCAAAATGGTACATTTTTAAACACGTTTTTCTAAAAATTTTCTATCTCTGGGTCTTCTCTTCATGATTATGAAAAGTCATTTGTGTGTATTCTAATTCAAAGAAACGAATATACTTTTTGAAAAAATGGAGAGAAGACCCAGAGACCACGAAAAACGAACTTTTCCCAAAAAAATCCAACTGTGTGAATGTGGTGCTTCTTTGTCCTTTTAAAATCATCTGTGTATGAGTAGTAAGCTCAGTAAGTTGGGCTACCTGTTCACTGCACTGGATTCGAAAAGTTTTTGGTTCGAACCTGGTATATGGGGTGTTGATTTTTTTTTTCATGCAAACAACCATTTATTTTGTCAGTTTCGTTTTATGTACTGATGTATTAAAATTTTGAATCAGATAATTTTTGGTTCAGTTTGGTTCTCTAGCGAAATCAATTCTAATCTTCTATTCTGTATCCTATGCATGTACACGTATCATGCCTCCTCTACATGTATATGCATTAAATATTTAAGGTGTTAATTTTGTGTGCAACATTACTATGTTAATATAGTACCCCCTAGGAAAAACGGACAAAAATGTTGCAATCTCACACTTTCAAACTAAATGAAAAAAAAGTTATGGAGGTGTGTGTTTGTAAAATTTGACCAGCTTTGTTCAGCCAACCAAATCATGGACATTTAAACCATAAATGTTTCGTACAAATGATTCCTGCAGATTACACGCCTAATGCGCCCATCTTCTTAACAATTGTTATTTCAATCCTGATGTTGATATGATATATCCCAGTGAGCTTGAGATAAAAGATACCACAGAGTCTTACACATCTGTTTCATATCTGGATATTTTACTTTTAAAAAGACTTTAATGGTAATCTAACAACCAAGCTCTATTATAAATATGATGACTTTAAGTTTTCAATCGTAAACTTCTCTTACTTATACAGCAATATAATTATACCTTCATCATCGCACACGGAGTTTATACCTGACAGTTGATTCGATACGCAAGAGCATGCTCTATGCATGTACAATTTATTACGAGGTAATTATTAACAAAAAAGTTGATGAAACAAGAATATCAGTAGTCTCGTTGAAAGTCATCATTTCGTAAGTTCTTTGGTCGATACAATAACCTTGTCGTCAAATACAATTTATCATTGAGTCAAATGCTGACTGACGTTTTTCATACTTATTGTTAGTCCATTATTTATACACTGAATTGACGACGGATTTTCCCGTTATTTCCCGATCATGACAATGAGCACACGGCGGGTATGACCGGTCAGCAGGGGATGCTCACTCCTCCATGGCACCTGATCCTGATTTTGTAGAGGACCAATTTTGCTCTGCTTCTATTTTGTATTGTTTTATGGACTTTGATATTGAATACTGTACATTATCTCCATATCCTTCATGAATCAATTGAAAGCAGTTTTGACACCAAAAATTTTATTTAAATAAATGAATAAATAACCAGTTTTCTTATCAGTACAGAATTTTTAAACGACTTGCTTTCAATCCTTTTCTTCTTTATTTCAAACAATGCTTATTGCTAATTTCAATTTTCAAACATCGTTGTCATTTCAAGAAATAAAGAAAGCAATAGAAAATTTTTGATATATATACAATATACAAAAAAATCCAAAGCTAAAATCAAACAATACGTTTTAAAACAATGCTGATTGTTTGCCGTCTACCCCTTTAACAAATTACAGAATTTGATTTTCGAGGTTTAAATGTTTCATAGACCCAGGTCGCTTTTCACATTACGAGTCTCTTTCTCGTTCTTCATTTTCAATATTTTTAAGGCGAAAATTCGTCAACCACTGAATGACAGCTTCTGGTTTGTAGTTTTCTGGTCCCGCGCCTTGGCCAGCATACTGAATTACGTCATCATATAGGATGAATAACCTCTCAGGAGTAGCTGCGTACTTAATAGCTCCAGAATTGTCCATGGAATCAATAAGCAGTGGACACGGACATCCTTCCTCCAACAGCAGTCGAGCTGCTTCTAGTCTCTCCTCCTGTGAAGAGTGGGAACTTAAGTGAGAGAATTTGGTACGTAGAATATTCCATTCATCCACAGGATGAGCTTCTCTAACATAAATAACGATGAAGTCCGCAATGTCCGAGAAATCAGTAACGATTTGCTTGAACAACGCGAACTTCATTATGAATGGGGGTCAGGTGCAGCTACCAAAGTTCACAATCAGTGGTCTCCCTTGTTTCTGGTAATCTAATAGCTTCATTATCTTTTCTGTCTGTACATTAACAAGACGCAGGTTTGGTGCCACTTTACCGACAATGGCAGAGCGTCGGAAGATCTCTGTGCCATGGTTTCTTATCTGAGTTCGAAGGGCCTTAAAGGACTTGGTAATTTTCATCCCCTTTGGTCCCTCTGAACGGACTCTGTCTCTGAACCGATCAAAGATCCAATGTCCAAAAGGCATGTGTAATAGAACTACTGTCATCAAAAGTAGGCGACATGCTAGCTGCACACATCTCCAAATTAAAGTAAGTCCTCTCCACGGCTGGGTCTGAGCTTTCCAGTCATAATCAAGGCTCTGATATGCCACCATCCTAAATTGCAAAAAAAACCCACAAAATACAATTCAATTTGGAAATTGTAATACACGTATTATATACCTGTATGTTCACCTTTTAATAGATCAAACAATACAACCCATTGACAAATACATGTATTTAAATGTAATTTATCTTAAAAAAAACATGAAAGAGGCTATGTCTAAAACCTATCAGTATTTTTTCATATATGCATCACACTCACATGTATTGGTTATAATTTAAGTTGAGTAATTTATGATGAACGTAATGAATTCAACAATTTTTCTATCATCAACCTCCCTTATTCCTAATCACCAGTAAATGAGATTTATATCTCACAAAATATTTAATGCGTAAGTCCATGTTCTATAGACAAACAATTTCTAAAGCTAAACAATCTACGAATAAGTTGAGAAAACAAGGGTATCGATAAAAGTTAACATTTAGCAATCTCTTTGGTTGATCAATTACCTTATAAGTAAATACAATCTATCATTTAATAAAATGCTGATTGACATTTTAGGTCATTTTCACTCTGAATAATATTTACGATTTCCCGATATTGACGGTGAACACACAGCGGATGTGAACATTCACTAGGGGATGCTTACTCCTCCATAACACCTGATCCCACCTCTGCTGTTTTAGAGGTGTGCGATTGCTACTTTCCTGATTTGTCTTGTTTCAGTTTACTTTATAACTGTTCATATGTCATTCCATTAACGTAAGTAAAACAATAAATTCCCCTATATGAAAAAAAAAACCCAATTTGAACCCAAAAAAAGGAAGCATATATTGATATGTATTTTTTGACTGATATTGATTTGAAAATGTCATTTATAACAAATTTCTGAAATATAAAGAAATTGTAAATTTTCTTCGGTGCTTAGATAAACTTTGTATTGCTTTGTTTATAATTCTGTACAAGTTTGCACACCTTTCTAACCTTATGGCAAAATCTTATAAAATTCCCTCACTAAACCTGGTTTAGTATCACCAAGGTTACCACTTAAAACTCATTATCTATGAGGAATATTACTGATTTCTGAAAAAGGGTTGTTTTTGTTACTTATCCTCAAATACCGGTCGTTATCTCAATTTTTTATTGGGAAAGTTTGCTGTGTATATAGAATCTGTGCACGCTTGCAAATTATACAATATTAAATATCACAAAAGGTACTTGACGTAACTTATTTTTCTTACATAAAAAATAAGCCCAGACCTTATAATACCTTAAAATACATGTATTATTAGGTAAAATTCAAGTGCCTGTGAAAATCACCAAAAAAAAATCAATTATTCTACAAAGTCGTAGAAAAAGGAAAACATTTTTATTATGCGCCCGGATCGATAGATCCGAGGCGTATATTGTTTTTGTCCTGTCTGTCTGTCGGTCTGTTTGTCTGTTTATCTGTTTGTCTGCAAACTTTAACTTTCGCCATTTTCGCCACTTTTGAACACTGAGTGGTTGAGACTTCATATTTGGTATGCATACAAGACTAATTAGGCTCTTTCAAATGACACCAAGGTCAATTACCTTGTGACCTTGACTGTGACCTATATGCTAAAAATAGTTTTTTCTGCAAACTTTAACCTTCGCCATAATTTTTGAACCATAAAAGATAGAAACTTCATATTTGGTATGCATACACCACTGATTCAATCTCTCACCAGAGGGCGTGCTCCAACGCCCTCTGGTGAGAGATTGCCACTGATTATGCTCTTTTAAATGACATCATGGTCAATGACCTTGTGACCTTGACTGTGTCCTTTATGCTACAAATAGCTTTTTTGAACCATGAGAGGAGACTTCATATTTGGTATGTTTACTTATGGCACGCCGATTGGTTCAAAATTATTTTCTGCACAACGATCACGATTTTATACACGAGCTAGAAGAAAAATATACACGAGTAAAATAAAAATGCACGTATCGGTAAAAATTGCACATAGTTGAAAAGATTTTTACACAAACATAACGAAAAATACAGGAATCCGATTTTTTTTACACGATTAAAGGGTTTAATTCATAGTGTTCTTGGTTTTCTGTACTCTTTATCTCTTCGTGTATGCTAAGCTGAATGTTATCGAGAATGGAAGTGTCTTTTTTACTATCCGATTTCGAATGAAGTGTTTCCATCTGATCTATGCGAGAGTATTTAAAAGCTTTTTGAAAATACTATGTTTTTCTTATATCCTTTAGCACCGACTCTTGCTGCCTCCTGTTGATGTTTCAAACATAGTTTTATGCATTTTGATATGTATATATTTACATATATATTTATATCATGAATAATACTTATGCACACTTTTTTTTGTACAACAAACCATCATGTATGTCTGTATATGAAACTTAAATTGCCACCAACATATATATCAGTATATATATATACTTAATAGAAGAATTGCTCTTCACCACATGTTGTATTCTGTCTATTACTTTAATATTATGTTTATATGTAATTATATATGTTATATGTTTATGCCTAATGGGCCCTGATTGGTAATAAATTCTATTCTATTCTATTCTATTCTATTCTATATTGACCGAGATCAAGGATGTATTATATGATGCCGGAAAAAAATTGTAACAAGAATGAATCGTTACGTTTGTGCTACAATGCGGGGTAAAAAAAAGTACCATTGCGTATGATGCACTCGGCTCGAACTAATAGTACCTAACGATGAACGTACAGTATACGGCTGACAAGGATCTTGATTTAAAAAATCATTTGAGGAGATTTTTTCCCCATTTCGGAATAGGAAATTAAATATTCAGTTGGCTGGATATATACAAATGTGTACATTTTCATGATTTTTAAATTTAAAAAGTGAGGATTACCTTAGATGTACACAACGTATTTTTAATGTCAAACATAAAAATATTTTATTTCTATTTACATATGTATCCAAACTTATAATATATCCGATATCAAATTTGGTTGGATATCTGTAGCCTACTTTTTGTTATGATTTTTTTCCATGATATTTCATAGTTTCAGTTATAAACTTCGAAATAAAAACAAGATATTTCTTGTAAGCGTTGCCCTCATTCGTAATGGCGATTACTTGATAAATGTTTTCATCTTTAATACAAAAAAAAAGGACAGATAAACGGAGAATATACTTATATGGGTGCGTATCATTACCGCTACATTTTCAATATTTTCATTACCGCTACATAGTCATTACCGCTACAAAAAACCTTACGTTACCGCTACATAAAAAAGTATACATTACCGCTATATTGCCTCTTTTGTTAGCCAGCCACTTATGCGTGTACAGTACAACCTATACATGTACATGCATAAGACCCATTCCTCCTGCTCATCACGGGGAGGTGAAAGTAGGACTTTGAACAGGATTGGTCTTTTTTTTTAATTAAAATCAACAAATAATTCGTCGAGGTCTGTTTTGCAGCTGCTTTTGCAACTCTTTTCAACGTATCTCCACAATTTTGAGTTTTTGAAAGTCTTTATAAATCTTTATAAAAAAATCGATAAGTAAGCCGGCATTCCCTCGATTTGTAACAAACTTCTCAATGGTGTCCATAATGTTCAGATGACGCCAAATAATTAAATTCCGACTGCAGAGTTATTTATATATATGTACTCATTCTGATTAGATAGTGAGTGAATTCTGTAGATTAGAACTCATGTAAACCGAATCAACCTGGCTAAATCGATATGTAGCGGTAATAAGTTGTTTTTGGCTGATTCAGTATGTAGCGGTAATGAGTTGTTTTTTGCCGGAAAAATGTAGCGGTAATGATCGTTCGAAAATCTGACAAAATGTAGCGGTAATGAGTTGAAATTTTTGGCAATGTAGCGGTAATGTTGACCTCCCACTTATATACTCTATGTACATGCGCTTTTGTGTTTTGTTAATTAAATTTGTCCAAATGAAATAACAAAACTCTACTCAAATAATCCTGGCTATGGAAAAACACATGCTCAGTGGCGGACCTGGTTCGTGGATCCATTGGAGTCCCAGTATAAATTTATTTAAGTTTCAAATCGTTGGACCATAATGACACACCAAGACTATTAAAACATTGTGAATTACTAAATACATCTACATACAATGTTACACATAAATAAAATGGGAATGGATACTGCAGTTTGATAATAAATGGAAAGAATATAGAACTTGTTTTATCATTCTTGAAAAATGCAAATAAATCAGTTCCAAATAGAGCACAATTTTTGCAAATATTTTCAAAGGATACAAATTCTCTTTACATTTAGAATTCGTATTCATAAAATTTTAATAATTTATTATTTCCCAAACACTAAATTTAAGTTTTTTGTAATAACACTTTTCAACCCAAATCTATGGTCATTATAACAAGAACATGACTGTATAATCATAAAATGAAATTAATCGGCAAACGGGCCTGTAGAAGTCCCCCTCCTCCCTACTTTTTTCTGAGTATTATAGACTTTGCAACAGTAAATTTTCCTTATATGCTGGTTGACCCCCTGATCTTCAATTTTTAAATGTTTTATAGGTCGAGCGCAAATTCCAGGATATGGACGGTTAATTACAATATTTATCGTTATAGTTTTAGGTTGAATTGCAATCCTGATTTCGATCGACTACTTCATGTACGCTTAAATTCATAGAAAAATATTTCAGCCAGTAGCATCAGGAGAGGCATGTCCTTCCCCCTTTTCTTTTTTCTTTTCTTTGGCAAACATAACTTTTTTCTATCGTAAATATCCACTGAAAAGCCTCACCCCCTTTTTTGTTTGGTAGTTTAAATCTAAGTAATATATGCTTATGTGTTTCAAACAAATATAAAAAAATATAAAATATAAAAATATTGAAGGTGCCTCACTACCTCAACGAAATAGGATTTTCGAG
>PRKT01000008.1:2335294-2345424 GCA_003671525.1 Saccostrea glomerata
CACCCTGAGCTGTTCTCTAATGAATATTAATGAAATGTGCGCAATGAGGATGCGTCGTATATTATGTCGATGTTGTATTCTCACTCGTGCAGTTTTCGTTTTTACGTTTGTGTAATTTTCTCACTATATCGTGTAAATATTTTGTTGTGTAGTTTTTCTGTAGTTTGTGTAAATTTCAATAACTTTGTGTATACTTTCCTAACTTTGTGTAAGTTTTTACTTACTCGTGTAATTTTTGTTTAAGGTCGTGCAGAAAATAATTTTGAACCAATCGGCGTGCCATATTTACTTCACTAATCAAGTTCTTACAAATGACACCAAGATCAATGACCTTGTGACCTTGACTGTGACCTATATGCTAAAAATAGTTTTTTAAAAAACTTTGTTGCCGCCGGGCGCATAGTGTTTCACAAACACATCTTGTTAAAATTAAGATATTAAGTATCTAAATATTGAATACGGAAATGAACATTTCACATTTGACCGCTTATGATAATATAATTTAATTAATAAAATGAACTGTCGAAAGTGAAATATATACTACATGTAGTATTAAAAATCCATTCAAAATCCTTTCATCCAAATCTTCCATTTTCCTTTACCCTCTCGCTCTATTAAAATAAAATGGTATGTGCAATAAAATTCTTACCTTAAAACAAATATTTATGAAGTCCTTAATTCTTTTGCAAAATGCTATATATACGGTTTACGAGAGTGTATAAGTAGGTTCACAAAACAGAACGAAATGACACAAATTAGGTTAATGTCCTCTAACCTAAATCAGAAAAAAATCTACGCATTTTATAATAACAGATTATATATAAGAACATTATTTTTTCTCCTCTTACAAAATCACGTTTAATTTATTAAATTAAACTATTTTTATAAGTATTATGTCATTTTCTCTCTAAATCATTATAAATTCTTTATTTTGATAAAATAATTTAACAAAAATGCTTTTAAAAAAAGATTCAAATAATGGTTATTTCTATTCTTATGTCAATGTGATATATCCAGGTGAACTTGAGAGTCAAGATAACAGTCTAGCAGACTTCTTTATCATATTTAGATATCTTATTTGAAAAATACGTTATCTAACTACCAAGCTTTATGATAACTTTTCAAATGACTACTAGTTAATTTCTCTTACTTATGGAGCAATGTACATTTATTGACTGTGTCCAACCTGGTTATTCATCACTGGAGACAATTTACATTTTTAAGGTGCGAGGCCAGGGGGTCACCAAAAAAAAAAATCCTATAGTTATCTAGCAAAAATAAATATAATTTGGTATCATGTATTATTATCGACGGATTTTCATAATCTAATATATACATATTGGGGCATCACCCCTCTCACACCAACTGTCTCGGCGGATCCCATTTGTATCTGCGTCTGACTCATCATTTCAGTAAAACGTAAAACGTCTTTCATTGATTCTAAGACATAATTTGGATCGATTCACTACCTCGACCTAACCCGGATGTGATAATGTAATATTGTGTAAACAACACGGTAAAATACACTGGAATTTAGGTAAATATTTCTATCGCTTCAGAGCTCGGATTCCTGTTCACTGTTTCTTAAAACTGTAAATATCTCTAAAGCCGTGATTCGAGCTTGTGACCTAATTTAATTTGACGTAGGTTGTGTAACTCTTGAAATATAGTCATGCAATTTGCTGATTAATTTTTTTTCATTAGGCCTACATGCTGAACAGCACAGACTAATACTTGAAACATATATAGGAAAGGCGATTTTTCTGAATTTCTAAAGGATACTGGCTTATCTATAGAGGTAGGATATATTGACTGTGTATGCCGAAAAGTTTTTTAATCAATGAATACCCGGTATTTTTCTTAATTTTAAATACGAAATAAAATAAATTCACTAGATCGCATCAACGAGGTTTGGGTCGACTATGCGACGACACGTGAATGCGATGACGATGAAGCGATGTTGCGAGAGCGCAATGACGATGATAGGCAGCGACAATGCGGTGACGACGATAAATCGAAAGCGCAACCACGACGATGGCACGATACGATGAAATGATCTTCGCTTTATCGTTCTATTGCTCTTCGCATTGTCGATATATGGATCCTCATTATCGCTCTATTGCTCTGTCGTGTCATTGCGCCTTTTTTCCTAGTCATCGCGCTATCGACCCTTAAATGCCCGATGATGCGATAGTAATTCCATTAAATGTTATTCAAACCAATTTACCATGTTTACTGTACATTTATTTCTTTGGGCAGCTCCCACAGTTTTCTAAGAAAGTATTTATAAATCAAGCGATGGTACGTAATATATTTTATTACGTTATTTGGTCCGAAGGTAACCGAAAGGGAACTTTGAATTAGAAATAAAGACAAAATACACATTTATAGTGAACAAAAATTTGTGATAAAAAGAACCACCCATGGTTTGTGGTTTGATATGATTTTTATCCAACGTGTTGTGTGTTTTCTTAGACTGGCCTATGTGTTTTCTATCCCCGAGCCTTGGATCCTATGAATATATACATGACGTAATGAGTAAAAAAAAATCAACAAATCATGTATCACTTTTATTATGCAAGTTATATCTTTCCCTTTTAACAGTTCAAGGCAATAAAATATGAATATGATAAATTTTGATTTGTTTGCCTAACAATAAAATGATTAATGACAGATTCCTGTGTGTCCATGACTGATGGACTCCAATACACAGACAAAGGCAGAACAGTAAGGTGTTTATCTTTATTTTGTTTGTTTCATAAAATTTTAGCATGTATAGCAATAATCGGTATTTAATAAAACTTTTATAGATGAAGTAGATAAAGGCTTTCAGCAGGTCACGTAAGACGGTACTACGGTGGCTGTGGAATTTACGTGTCACAAAATATTTACAGAATTACAGAGGTAGTTTTTCTTCAGTGAATTTTATTGTTATGTATACAGCTGATACATCATTACTGAAATATCGACCATGCAATTACAATATAATTCATCATTTCTTATTCTCTAGTTTAAAAATATTATAAAAACGAGGAAAATGGTGGACATTTTCTTGTACAGGTACATGTATATGAATTTAATATCACTGTCGAATCGAAAATTCGTAAATATCTTTCTCTCTCTCTTTCTCTCTAATATATGAATAACATTTTCAGAATCTTTTTAACAAGTTACTGAGCCATGCAGCCTTATAAGGGACGCCATGCATATGTTCAATGGATCTTCCCATGTAACCGTAACACCAGGTATTTGAATACAATATTTTTTCTATAAAACAAAAATGCATGATACTATTGAAGCATATCATTGACCAGCGTTTTCCAAAAATTTCCCCTCAATTTAAAAGTTACAAGGCGATCTTAGAAAGAAAAAAAAATTGAATTAGATCATGTAAATTCCCCATTTGTTTTACTATAGCTTGTAAAAGATTTGTCTATTGTTTTTCTGTTTGACCCCCCCCCCCTTTCTTTCAAAAAGGATACTTTTATCACTGTGTGAAAATGACTGTTTTACATATAATTCATTTTGGACTCTAAATGTTATAATTAATTTTTATTTTTGATATTCTAAAATTATTTTATGTTAAAGTTTGTATTTTGACAAATATTTCTCATGTGTAATTTCTGATTCTTTACTTAATTACTCAGTGACACTTGTCGGACACCAAAGGGGCAGAGTGTTAATGCCCAAGGACCTTTTAATCACTTAAACAAACATTATGCAATTATTTAATTATCAGCCTTCTTTTTGTCCATGTCATCAAAGCATTTGATTATTTGTTTACTGTTTAACTTTAACTCATTGTCAACACCTGTCATTTTTAACTCATTGTTCATTTTCTCATAAATACGATTGTCAAATTTTACTTAATCAGTTCGGAGGCCGGGTGTACTACCGGCCACACGCCCGACTCGTTCCCCATCATCATGCTTTAACTATTTCTACTTTTAACAGTTTGGAGGCTACGGCCATATCCAACTGGTTATTGTTTATTGTTGTTCCATGTTAGTCATTTCCATCGTTGAGACTTTATAATAAATTCGGAAACCATACTTATTCCTCGTTACTTTGGACTTTTTATATGTGTCATCGGGAAGAGTCCTTGGAATACGGCTCTACTACTTCCGGCCAACGACGCCACTCACTCCCCCGCCAACATTCCCTCTTGCCCGATCAACGACACATCTTTTAGACCCAAACTACGCGGTTATAAATGGTGGAGAATCCCAAGGGTAACATCAACGCCCGGGGCTGCTGCATATATTTTGCAGTAGTCAGATCCCGACCTCAGCAGCAAGCGAGTTCCCCCGAGAACCGTTCCACAAACCAGCTCACTCGTCAACGATGGAAAACAACTGTGCTGCCTCAGCCATGGACAACTAATATGGACTAAATTCACAGACCTCATTTCTGAAGACAAACACGATCCGTATAACATTATTCCAGGACTGTCCAAACTTTAACCATCGAAACCTTTATACAGATTATCAAGAACTTCTCAACATAAATTCTACTCTCATCTATATATGTGCAGTGACTTTCCATTCCAAACACGAGGACGTGTTTTTCCCGGAGCGGTGGGAAATTATCACTGTGTGAAAATGACTGTTTTACATAGAATTCATTTTGGACTCTAAATGTTATAATTAATTTTTATTTTTGATATTCTAAAATTATTTTATGTTAAAGTTTGTATTTTGACAAATATTTCTCATGTGTAATTTCTGATTCTTTACTTAATTACTCAGTGACACTTGTCGGACACCAAAGGGGCAGAGTGTTAATGCCCAAGGACCTTTTAATCACTTAAACAAACATTATGCAATTATTTAATTATCAGCCTTCTTTTTGTCCATGTCATCAAAGCATTTGATTATTTGTTTACTGTTTAACTTTAACTCATTGTCAACACCTGTCATTTTTAACTCATTGTTCATTTTCTCATAAATACGATTGTCAAATTTTACTTAATCAGTTCGGAGGCCGGGTGTACTACCGGCCACACGCCCGACTCGTTCCCCATCATCATGCTTTAACTATTTCTACTTTTAACAGTTTGGAGGCTACGGCCATATCCAACTGGTTATTGTTTATTGTTGTTCCATGTTAGTCATTTCCATCGTTGAGACTTTATAATAAATTCGGAAACCATACTTATTCCTCGTTACTTTGGACTTTTTATATGTGTCATCGGGAAGAGTCCTTGGAATACGGCTCTACTACTTCCGGCCAACGACGCCACTCACTCCCCCGCCAACATTCCCTCTTGCCCGATCAACGACACATCTTTTAGACCCAAACTACGCGGTTATACTTTTTTAACATAGTTTACAGGCTGTGTTGAATGTAACCTGAACACTGTGCTTTCAGAGGCCGCCAGGGATACTTCGGTTGACGATGTCTTGGTCTTTGTACTCGTTTTTGTTTCATCTCTGGGGTTAATCTTCATCGTGTGTGGAGCTTACAAAATCAGGGAATGGTACAGGGCACGGAATAGGGGTAAGGATTCATAAAACACGTCGTATTATCTCTTAAACGTTTAAGTTTTATCTATTGTTCATTTTATGATCCTCCTCCTACAGGTATCCCCGATGAGCCTCCTGAACACGCAGACAGTCCCCCTCCGTACCCCGGGAAACTGTCCAGAACAGACATCAATTACCTCCCCTCCTACAACTCGGCTGTCCTGATGCCGGTTATATCGGTGGATACAGGGGGGTCCACTGAATCTCCGGGGGATACAAGAACGCACCAGTGGCCCTCAAGTGAGGGGGAGACACTAACAGTTCCTCCGCGGGGGGATAACATATCTCAGACAACGTCTGCGTCAGAGGAGTCCCGAGTGACCTCTCCTGTCAGTCCAGAGGGAGCTGACCACGTACAATCCGATACCGTCCACCCGTCCATAGAAATATCTGACCACGTAAGATCCAATACCGTCCACCCGTCCATAGAAATAACAGACTACTCCAACCACTCCTCGACAAACATTCCTGACTCCCCCAGCAATTCTTGTTCTCCAGTTGTCTTCACTTTTTAGGGGGGGAAACAGGAGATATTTCTGGTCATATCACCCCAAACCCTCCCACCGCAGACGTTACTTTTACTTCTATGCTCCAACCAACAAGGAGGAGGTTCGGTGCACTGACTTACATGTATTATCTTTACAACTCAAATCAAAGCAACAGTGGGCAGAACTATTTGTTATCTTAATAAAATAAATATCACTGTTTATATAAAATTATTTTATATTATCAAAAATGATCATGTAGACAAAGGTATAATATTAAATTTTATCAACCCTTTTCATTGAATCCCCAATTTCCTTTTCACTTACAAGAATTGAGCATCATTTTGTGGACAGTGATGTTTTTGTTAGCCTGCATGGTCCTAAATATATTCATTGTATACCAAAAATATATGTTATAAAAATTGATTCAGACTAGTTTTGTTTTACTTTGTTTAAACAGCTCACCTGAGCAAAAAGCTCAAATAAGTTATTCTGATCAAAATTACTTGTCTTTCGTAGTTGTTGTTCCCCAGAACCACTTGGCCAATTTCAACCAAACTTGCCACAAAGCATCCTTGGCTAAAAGGATTCAAGTTTGTTCAAACGAAAGGCCACTACGCCTCCTTCAAAGGGGAGATAATCAACAATAAATGAAGATTAAAAATATTTGATGGCAATTGTTCAAACAAATAATTTCATCTTTCCAGTGGTTCAATCTATTTTCAGAGTTTACTCAGTGAAAAGTGCACATGTAATTTAAAGTATAGGCCAGAAAACTAATGAAAATTAAATCACACCCTTCTTCTTGCAGACATTACCACTTTCTCCCAGCTAGGGTAGATGCATATTTTGCCATCAATTTTCAGATCATATGTTAAAATTCTAACAAGCACTTCATTTTTTCCTTTACAATCAGGCCAGTTTTCTTGATTAAGAATAGCTGCTACTCAAGAAGGATAATTCAATTTTTTTTTTAAATAAATATTTTCAAAACCTGATGATCAGATTATCGTTTAAAATTGTAAATTATGAAAAGATGAAAAGAAAATCAACTTGTTCATGGAATTTAATAAGTAATGGTCACAACCAGCATTGCTTATTCACAAAGATCAATGTTTAAAGCCAACAGACAGGAAATGTATAAAATGCATTAATTAGACAACAATCTTATTCTAACTTCATTATATAGCAAATACAATTAATAATGAAAGTGTCTAAGTTTTCCATCTCGCATACAAACTTCTGAAACAAAATCTCACTGATTAAAGGACTTGGTGACAACAGATCTCACCTGAGTGTGAATTTATACAGACTGCAGCTTAAAAACTCACATCAATGGTTACAAATTGTCCCAAGCGTTTACATGTAGAAAACATGTACAAGTGAACTTAAAGCCAATCAAATCAGAAAACAACCTTGCAAAATAATTAACAAACATTATCATCATTTTGACATATTTTTTCATCCTAAATAATTCTAGCTAAAGAACAGATTGACTTAACATGGTTCAGAATGAAACACCAGTGTATCTTAAAAAGTGATTCTCTAAAGCTTTGTCAATCAAACTCATTCTCAGTTTTATCATCCTTCTGTCTATTGTTACAGAAGACAGCTATAAGTTTAAGACATGTACATTACACGGGTACCTGAATTAGGACTTGTAAGCCCAGGGCTCAATGGAGATAAAACAAATAATACATACTATAATAAAATCACAGAAAATATGTATACAATACATATAAACTAAAAGGTAAAAGTATTGGACGGCATCATTACCAAAATCTACAACAGAAATACTGATAAACTAGTAGAAAAAAGTATGAAAAAACTGGATCATTTAATGCAGTGTCTCATAAATTAATACATCTACACTTAAATATATGTACTTTTATAGAGAAAGACAGATATGCATCAAAATAATGGATTTCTCACTTGAATCTTGTTAGCACTGCTATATCAGTAGCTTTAACAATGACATTAAGTAACTTGCTATACAATATCACAGACAGTGCTGCCATCAAGCTAACAACTCAAACATGAATAGGCCTTAAATCAAACTTCTGAACCATTTGCCTTAATTAGGTCTTTCCACCTTTCTGTGGAAAGACCTATTGATTTTCTTCTGTTTCTTATTTGTAAATAAACCTGTTCAGGTGTCAATAAGTGAAATGCCCTCCTATGCTCCTACATATTGTTGTTTTATTTGTTTTATAATCACTCCTTTGGATTGTTGTTTTGTAATCACTCCTACGTATTGTTGTTTTATTTGTTTTGTAATCACTCCTACGTATTGTTGTTTTATTTGTTTTGTAATCACTCCTACATATTGTTGTTTTGTTATTACCAGCAGAGACAGTTTCCAGGAAGAGAAAGACGAGGTAGTTCTAATCATGGTTCGAGGGTCACTTGGACACCAAGCCTCGGGCCGTGGGGAAAATCTGACTCTGGTCCTTCTTTGTCTGTTTTAATCTGCAGCAACAGTTAAAAAGAGGATAGCAATGTATTTCAAGGTTCTTCATTTCATATTCAATAAATATTTTGAGTTTTCATGAAATAAAATCATTTTAAAACATTTGCTATAGGTATACAACAATATCCATATTGAACAAGGTTGTTTTGACAAATTATCCTCATTAATATTATAAATCAACATATGCATGTTCTTACTTAGCAATCCTAGATTCCTTCTTCTTGGATTTCTTATTGCTAAACACAGAGGGAGTTCTGAAAGACAAGGAATATCAAAGTAATCCACTAGTATCATACTTGGAAAAATATTAGACTACCCCCGGTAATACATTTTCCTTGATACATTGATGGAATGGAATTAAATTAAATGTAGGATTCTGGTAAAACAAAATTTATGAGAGACAGCGACTGCTATTTTACAAAATAACCAGCTCACTCACCCTCCCTCAATATCAATGTCTTCCTCGTCCATCAGGGCCGCGTCAAGCGCCGCCTGTATCTTTGGCGCCACCTGTGGTCCATCGTAATCTCTCGTCGTGCGATTCGGCATGTCCAGATCAATCAGGATAATGTTCTCTCCCTGACAAAAAGTTACAAGTCCATAATTAGCGTTAAAAGTAAAACAATTTAGGTTTCTTTCTGTACGATTCACACTAAAAATGCTTTGAAGACGAAGTTAGCAATCATTCTATATCATCATCACTTCGGTCTCTTTTAAATATCTTAAAGACAACACAAAAGTATTACCTTAAACCTTGGGTGACCTCCCATGGCTCCAGCCACTCTGGCATACTCTGACACTGGACGTTTATTACCCAGGGCTGACACCGGGCGTTTGGCCATGGTCTGTGCACTGAAATAAGAAAAAAAAACATACCATACATTGGTTGTGCATACAATCAACATTTTACAAAAAAAATAGCCTTGCTTAAACATTCTATACATGCATATACATCTGTAATTTTAAAGTGGACAACATTTTACACACTGTACAGTAATCTATACACTATATAATCTTTGTTGGCCAATGGAAACAGTTCCCCCTGGTTGATGTATTCTATATACATCTGTATTTTTATGATGGACAAGATTCTATATCTAACCTTTTGTTGGCTAAAGGAATCAGCTCCCACTGGTCTTCGTCCTCATTGTACCGAGCTCGGTTCTGTAACTTAATCTTCTCCTCAGGAGGGATAAAGTTTTCAATGATCAGCATCCTGAAATTAATACAGCATATTTTATCAACACATTTATTACTAAATCATTACAAGAGGCCCACAGGCCTTATAGGTCACCTGAGTATTGTGTAACAACTTTCAAACAATTAACTTTGGTTCGTGTTTAAACCAGCAGCCATGAAATCAATTTACCGTTTTGAAAGAGGCACCATTGCTTATCATAATTCTAAACTTAGCATGCTTACTCTATTTACTTAATACCCAGAGGAGATCAGAGTAACAAAGAGAAAATGCACTTCCACATTATAACCAGTTTTGCACCTCACCCCAAATGAACCACCGACCTTGGGGCCACATATTTCAAAATTTTGCAAATTTTATCATAAAATAGTTGATTTATACCAAAGAACAGATTTCAAAGCATTAATTTATTTTCAGACTATGTAACCCCCCCCCTCAGGCCCCAGTGGGGC
>PRKT01000008.1:2346071-2385640 GCA_003671525.1 Saccostrea glomerata
TTCGGCCATAAAATTCAAAATTCTAGAAGAGATACTCTTGCTCATTTTGACTATGTACTTAGTTACTGTTAGTTTATTTAATACACAGATGCAGAGAAGAAGATTTTCAAAGAATAAATGCATTTTCACAATATAATCAATAGAGCCCGCCCTAACACCAGAACCTCTGACTCTGGGGCCATATAATTCACAATTTTGGAATAGGCACTCATAACTTATCATAACTATGTACTTAGTTAGTTTATTTAATTCCCAGGAGCAGAGAATATTTTTTAAAGAATTAATGCATTTTCACTATATAATCAATAGAGCCCCACCCTAACACCAGAACCCCTGATCCTGGGGCCATGAATTTCACAATTTTGGTCTAGGACTCAATGCTCATTACATTCATGCCAACAGTTTGCCTGCTTAATGTCCAGGAGTAAAGAAGATTTTCAAAGATTGCAATAATGGTTTTGGCCCCACCCTCAGGGGGGCGGGGACTATAAAATTCACAATTTGTGTTCCCCTTCCCTCATAGATGCTGTATACCAAATTTGGTTGAAATTGGTTCAGTGGTTTCAGAGAAGAAGCTGAAAATGCTCAAATGTTAACACACAACACAAGACGAACGACGAGAGACGAAAATGGATAGCAATAGGTCACATGAGTTACTCAGGTGACCTAATAATAATCAACATAATTCATGTGGTGTATTTGGTTTGTATTTGAATAAAAATGTTACCAAGTTTCACATGCCTGAAAGAATGAAACATTCTGATGAAAGAAGAACCCTGAGGTCTATAGTGATTGTCAAACTCACTTGAGTCCGAGGTCTATATATATTTTTACTTACTACAGTTTGAGATCTATGTTGATACTCACTTGAGTTTGAGATCCCTTGTCAGCTCCATCTGAGTCTGTTCAAGTTCCTGTCTCTCTTTGGAATGTTCTTCCTGTATGTCAGCTATTTCTTGTTTTGTAGCTTGTAACTTAGCAAACAGCTAGAGAGATGTGAACAAACATACATACATTGTAAATATGATAAAATAAATGTGGATAAAGTTAAGATTATCAGATTTTTAAAAATTATATACAGCCTACTCCGGATATATTGAAATTCAGGGGACCATGCAAATTATTTCAATATATCCATAATTCAATATAAGCGAAATCGTGAAGCCGCCATTTTTTTAAATTAAAAGTTCAATCCCGATCTTAAAATAAAGAACAAACCCGAACAAATTAATTTTCTCATCGTTTACCTATAACAGCGTACAGATTACATGGATAGTAGTCCTTGAAAGTTTAAATAAAATTGTTTCTTTCTTTTTTATCGATAAGACAATCTTCAACTTCATTATTATTCCCCGATCGCATTTATTTACATTTTGGAGAAAAATCCCCGATGTCAAACTGTACTGCTGAATGCTGCATGTATTTCATCGTAAGTGTATTCGGTTGATCTCTTAGCTATTTCGAACTTAGGTTTATCATTAGCCATTAACAGTACGTCTTCAATTTGAATGTTAAGTTTTTTCTAGATCTGTGGGAGTTACTATGTTGCCTTTAGCCTAAATACTTCCGTATTATATACATGGAAACAAAGAATTTAGCAGTGAATAATTTTATTTCGTAAGAGCATGCAGTATAAAAACATATTAGGTGAAAACTTAATTATTCACACCTTTTTATATCAACTGGTCATTCAGGCATAATTTCTGTCACCAACCGTAACGACAGCCGCCAGGGAGTACTTCAATATAACCGTTATGAAAACAACTCATTATCACCTGTGGGGACCGGTCAGTGGCTTCAATATAAGCGAAATTTCAATATAGCCGATTTCAATATAACCGCTATTTTAATGCAAAGAATATGAGGGTCAAAAACGGGGGATTTAATTTTATTTCAAAATAAGCGGAATTTCAAAATAAGCGAGTTCAATATAAGTGGAGTAAGCTGTATCTATAAAATCCTATTTATTTCTTACCTTTTTTAATTTCTTAGTTTTGATTTCCACTTCCTGTTGTAAGGATTGGAACCCTTCCTCCATTTCTATTGCCTTCTCTTCTCTCTCCTCCAATTTCTGTTGAATTTCTCTTTCCCTTTTCTATAAACAAACACAAAACAATATTAACATCAAAGCAGCTTGATATTATAGGTTATGGTTTTACAGCAGGAAGACAAATCTTTGCTAAAATATGGACACATTAGCTGAACTGAAATACTGTATACTGGGTTATTTTCACCCGTGTTATTTTCACCCTTTCATATTTGGAAACAAGTTTGTTCCATTTTAAATTTGCCCAAAAAGTTTTTTTTAAAGATATAATTTACTTTGAATTCACCGTTTTAAATTTGCCCACTTCCGACGAGTGCGAAAGGGGCGAAAATTTTCCAGTGAGTAAATACATTATATCCCTGTCTAAACTGTACTTGTAATACTGTAGATCACTAAATTTTTGCGACACCTTATTTTTTTCGAGAGAAAAATTGACTCTTTATGAGCGAGACATAATTTTCACAAATTATTAATATTTCTCAATATAATCTTAAGGAATATTATTATATGAGAGAATGAAATTTTCGCATGCTCACTGTCTCGCGTAATTATGCGAAAAAAAGTTCTTGCGAATGAAAAGTGGTTTACAGTATACACTTCCACAAGAAAGCATTAACAAATAAACGAGAATGTCAGAACTATTTTAAATGATTTATAATCATTGTACAGTTTAATTAACCCCTTGATACCTTCTGGTCAGAGATTTCTCTTCTCCTCTGTTCCAGTGCCCTCTGCTGTTCATTAGTGTGGTCCACAATATTCTTCCCTCCCATCAAAAGTTTGCTTTCCATGGCCTGATAATAGAAAAATTTTACATTTTAAATATTTTCCCAACAGAATATTTTCATCATGGAGTTAAAAAGAAAATCATGGTTGCTTAAATTGCCACCTGACCTTTATTTTAGAAGCTAATGCATCTCTGGCTTGCTTCTCAGAATTCAGCTTTTCTTCTCTATCGTGCACTTCTTCAATTAAACGATCTTTTTCCTAAAAAAAAACAAACAAAGAAATCAGTACATTTATTCTCCTCTTCTCCACAGATCACAAAATATTTATCTCTGTATACTCTTGAAACACAGACTGGTTATTTTCTTACTGGCTACAGTGCAAAACATGATTAAAGTAAAATCTTTCTGTAACAAAGTCTTGTTACATTACATGCATGTACCTCTTGTAATATGTAATGGTTAAAGTACAAACTTCCTGTAACAGAGTATTGCTAGAGTATAGACCTCTTGTAATATGGACTGGTTAGTGTACATACCCTAAAAATATCAACAGGCTTGTGTATATACCTCTCATTTTAATTGATTGTATACAATTATCTCATTTTAAGACAGACTTGTTTCAGTACGAACCTCTTGATTTAACATACTGATTATGTAACAGACCACCAATAACATGGTTTGGTTGCTTACCTCCTGTAACATGGTCTGGTTACATACATCCAGTAAGATGGTCTGGTTACATACCTCATGTAACATGGTCTGGTTACATACCTCCAGTAACATTGTCTGGTTACATACCTCCTGTAACATGGTCTGGTTACCTTCCTCCTGTAACATGGTCTGGTTACATACCTTCAGTAAGATAGTCTGGATACCTACCTCCAGTAACATGGTCTGGTTACATACCTCCAGTAACATTGTCTGGTTACATATCTCCTGTAACATGGTCTGGTTACATACTTCCAGTAACATGGTCTGGTTATGTACCTCTTATGACATGGTCTGGTTACCTACCTCCTGAAATATGGTCTGGTTACGAATCTCCTGTAACATGGTCTGGTTATGTACCTCTTATGACATGGTCTTGTTACCTACCCCCTGTAACATCGTCTGGTTATCTACCTCCTGTAACATCATCTGGTTATCTACCTCCCATAACATGGTTTGGTTACCTACCTCCTATAACATGGTCTGGTTACCTACCTCCTGAAACATGGTCTGGTAACATAACTCCCATAAAATTATCTGGTTACCTACCTCCTGTAACATGGTCTCTGGTTACTTACCTCCTGTAACATGGTCTTGTTACCTACCTCCTGTAACATCTGGTTACGTACCTCCTGTAACGTGGTCTGGTTACCTACCTCCTGTAACATGGTCTGGTTTCCTTCCTCCTGTAACATAGTCTGGTTACCTACCTCCAGTAACATTGTCTGGTTACGTATCCCCTGTAACATGGTCTGGTTACATACCTCCCGTAACATGGTCTGGTTTCCTACCTCCAGTAACATGGTCTGGTTACCTTCCTCCTGTAACATGGTCTGGTTACATGCCTTCAGTAAGATGGTCTGGTTACCTACCTCCTGTAACATGGTCTGGTTATCTACATCCTGTAACATGGTCTTGTAACTAAACTCCTGTAACATGGTCTGGTTATCTACCTCCTATAACATGGTCCGGTTATCTACCTTCTGTAACATTGTCTGGTTATCTACCTCCTATAACATGGTCTGGTTATCTACCTTCTGTAACATGGTCTGGTTATCTACCTCCTATAACATGGTCTGGTTATCTACCTCCTGTAACATGGTCTGGTTATCTACCTCCTATAACATGGTCTGGTCATCTACCTCCTGTAACATGGTCTGGTTACCTACCTCCTTTAACATGGTTTTGTTACCTACTTCCTGTAACATGGTCTGGTAACTTACTTCCTGTTACATGGTATGGTTACCTTCCTCCTGTAACATGGTCTGGTTACATACCTCCTGTAACATCTGGTTACGTACCTCCTGTAACATGGTGTGGTTACCTACCTCCTGTAACATGGTCTGGTTACCTTCCTCCTGTAACATGGTCTGGTAACTTACTTCCTGTTACATGGTATGGTTACCTTCCTCCTGTAACATGGTCTGGTTACATATCTCCAGTAACATGGTCTGGTTATCTATGTACTGTAACATTGTCTTGTTACCTACATCCTGTAACATGGTCTTGTAACTAAACTCCTGTAACATGGTCTGGTTATCTACCTCCTATAACATGGTCTGGTTATCTACCTCCTGTAACATTGTCTGGTTACCTACCTCCTGTTACATGGTCTGGTGACCTTCATTCTGTAACATGGTCTGGTTACATACCTCCTGTAACATGGTCTTGTTACATACCTCCTGTAACATGGTCTGGTTACCTTCCTCCTATAACATGGTCTGGTTATCTACTTCCTATAACATGGTCTGGTTACCTACCTCCAGTAACATGGTCTGGTTACCTTCCTCCTGTAACATGGTAACATTACCTACCTCCTGTAACATGGTCTGGTTACTGAGGATGGCTTCTTTCTGCTTTTCTAACTTCTCCTGCTGCTCCTTCATGTAAACTTCTTCATCTCCTTCATCCCCCTCCTCCTCATCCCCTGATTCTTCCTCAGACTCACTGATTATCTCCCCTGAATTTTTATAAATATCATTTGTTGGCTTTTCAAAATAAAAGTTAATTTATTATGTTGTTTTGTAATTCAATGATGTTATTGTATCCTCCCTGGCCTTATCTTGTAGTATATAATTTATAATCATTACCGTCAGCTGTCTGTCTGTGTCTTCTCTTCTTTTTACCACCCTTCCCCTTTCTAGGTCCTCCCTTCTTCTGCAAATTCGCCTTCAACCTGAATGAAATGAAAGTTCATCATTATTTTTCTTCCAAAAATGATTTTACTTCCGGATAATCTTTTTCACCCCCATAATCTTTTTGAAACATGTACAAATCATTATATTGATAATAACTATAATGGTTATCAAGTCTCTGAAAACGTTTTGTATGAGATTCACTTTTATTTAACTGTAAATGTAAAAGACAAAACTTAAAAGAAAAGATGTTAAAGGAATTTTAGTAAAGAATATCCCAGTAAAACAATGTCATTTTAGTCAAGGACATCTCAAATTTCTTTCTACAATAGCTGACCTTGCGATTTCCTCCTGAAACTCTCTAAGCAGGGCATCTTTTGGATCTTCATTGATCTTTGGTTTGTTCTTGATGGCCTTTGCTCGATTTGCATACCTGTAAAAATGAATTCTTCTGTACTCTTATAAATTTTACACATTTCTTTTTACATTTTCTCATGAAAGTTCAATTATACAAGAATTGCACTCTACTGCTGAAGAATTATTAAAAATGTTGTACTGTGTGAACCATAAGTAATCTTTGTGAAAATATTTCTTTGGTTTGCTTAGATTTGGTTGCTTTACATGACCTCAATGTATGTACATGTAAACTCCACATTCGTCAAAAGACCTTCCGAACCTCTCACCTTAATGTGCTGAGTGACTCGTCATAGTTATAACTGGCCGGGCCAATGTTAGCCACCATCACAGTTTTAGCATTGCCTCCCAAGGAATCTGCAATTGTTTTTTTTACATGTGGTTTAATTCAAATATATCAAAATATATAATGTTAATAAAGAAATGTGTTTTCTATGGTGCAAAACTAAAGCAATCTGTTATTAGATCTGTTTACATAAATGTTTTTGAAATACATAGAATCTTCTGACACTTTACAAAGCTTCTCATCTGGAAGAACTCTGAGTCAACCAATCAAAATATTACTATGGTGAAAATTGTAATCAGTAAATATCCCAAAAGATGACATGAGGTCCATGCATACTAATTATGCATGCAAAAGGATCAAACATATCATTATTTTAATCAATCTGATTTAAAATTTGAGTGGAGACTTGATATTCTTCCAGACAGCTTACCCTGTAGGAGACGTGTCAGTTTGGCATCTCTGTACGGAATATGAGTACTTTTACCATCCACCAGGGCAGAAATGACATTGCACAGAGCCGAGAGGGAAAGGTTAATCTTCGTAGCTTCTTTTAGTCTTGTACCCTGGAAAAAAAAGTCATTGAATATAAGATAAAGAACTACTGTGGAATCAATTCATGGGGTCAATGCTCATGGGCAAGCAAAATTTTGTTGGTTTGAGGGTACATAATAAACTTTGGATAATTTTGACACAATTTGTGGGAATTTAAATTCGTGGAAAAGGGTGACCCATGGAACTACAAATATTGGTCCCCAATGAACAATGATGATCCAACAGTATGCACATCTTTTTGAAGATGTTCTAAATTTTAAGTATGCTATTTCTTTTTAATTTTATGTTTTCTTTTGTGAATGGGGTAGGTTTTACAAACAAGCTGATTCTGTTTAACCATTTAAAAAAATACAATTTCAGAGTACTTTTTTAATTCACTTCAAACTCCAAAATACATAGGTATCTCAGATCTATTGCAAAGTTATTAAAGCAACATTATAATGTGTACATGTTCTGGAGGGTAAACTCACAATAAATTTTCTTTTAGGTTGTTTTACAATCAATCTAACTCTGATGCATGTCCATCTTAGTCAATTTACTGTAAATGTATTATATTTAGTATGAACGATATTTGGCGGAAATTGAATAATGAGCTTGTTAGCGGATATTTGATTTAGCGTATATCATAAAATTCTTCTTTATTTGTATATTTACAAGACATTTAGCTTTGTACTTGAATAAGCGGAACTTGCTTTCCTCCAAAACATACATGCCAACTTTTGAAAATTCCCATGGGGGATTTTGCATGTGATGACAATTTTCAAAGCTTTAAATTCGCGACATTTTATAGTGAAAATAAATGATTATGAAATACTTTGTTTAAAATTGAAAACATTGCTATCACTCATTAATACATCACAAAGAACACATACAAATTAAAGTTTTATTTTTCCAAATTTAAATATCTTTGCTTAATAATTGTCACTCTCATCTATTTATTTACATTTCTTTCTGGTGTGTACCCTTTAAATAATTAAGTGTCACTTTATTCCCTTTAAGTAAGTAAATTTTTACAGTCAATGCATGATTATAAATTTTTATCTCACACAAAAAACAATTTGGAAAATTATTAAATCATCAATTTTTTTTAACACAAGCCTCATCCCCACCAATCCCAAAGAAAAATTAAAATAGTAAAAGACTATATCATGAACATGATGAACTTTGGCAGTGCCATGTTGGTATTTACATGTACCAGTAGCAAAGATATACAATGTACAATATGAGCATGATCAGGGGAAGGGGGGGGGTTCGATGTACTTAACATAAGACTATGCTTTCCTCTAATTATTTTCAATATTTTTTTTTGACTAGCAAACAACACTGTAACAATATTTTTATTATTAGCAGATAAAATCAGCAGTTATGCTTTGAAGTTTTCTACTTTCATTTTCAAAAACGATCTTTTTGGATTTTTATTTTATTGTTTGATTATCATTTAATTGTCTTTTATTTTTGTTTTAAATAAAATGACTAATAATTAAGCCCTTAATCTATGTGTTTTACTTTGCATACCCCTTCAAACCGAAGAGATTAATCCCCTAACTGCTCCAGGCTATAAGCTACCCATGCCTGGACAGCAGTGTGTGCGTTCAACCGGGAAGTGATTTCCTGTGGCTAAATAACAACTCTTGACTCTAAATAAACAATGGAACTTTACTGTGTGCATTGAATAAACAAGTCTGATATTCTTATCTCGAATGAAAAAAATTCGGCGGTAGGGAAACTGAAAATCGGATTTTTTTCAAATCGGGAAATTAGGGCAATTTTTGTTTCCCGATCGGGAGAGTGGGATGAAAGAGTAAAATCGGGAGAATCCCGCCTAAATCGGGAAAGTTGGCATGTATGCAAAAGTGCTAAAAAGAATACACAGCCAAATGTAATACATTTACAGTATTTGGCTTAATTCTTAAATGCCTGACTGATGTATTGTGATCTATGGTGAACCGTACATCCATAAATATATAATTTAATTATATTTAAGTAACAAAATTGTTATTGTCCACCAGATGTGTTGCTAAGGTTGAGGGTAACATTACAAATTTAATAATGCATGTAAACCAATCAGATCTTAGTATTTATCACATTAGTACAATAATTTCTGTTGGTACATACAGTGGCTCCGGTTTTGGATTGCCTCTCACTTCCTGCCAGATCCACCAGATTCAGCCGCCCGACCCGAATGTGGTTCTCCCCTTCCTCATCCTCCTGTAAAACAAAGGCATCGTTAATTAAACAAAAGACATACTTATTATAATTAATATATCATGAATTAGAGAACTGCAACAGAGTATCATAGTGCATATTGTACAATTTAGTACATGTTTAGCTACATTTTCTCTATAGATTTCTGTTTATCTATATATATCTGTGACTGTACCGTGCTGCATTCTATGGTGATGATGAAAATGGCATGAGATCTGGAGCTGTGTTCATTCATGTCTGTGGCTCTAAAAAGACAACAAAATCACCTTAACCTTACAGTATAGACCCCTTCAGTCAGCAAAGTTTAAGCAGTACACACAATGTACAGAACTAGATTTCATGGATATGATGCATCGAAATAATCTGAAGAAAACTCTTACAGATTTTAATTTCAATTTTATGATACATCGTCATTTCTTATATAGCATTTCCCAAAGCTTTTGGGAGGGGATAAGTAAGTTTAATAGATGTGTATATTCAGCACCTAACACATTTACATGTATCTCCCTTCTGATGCTTTATATACCTACCCCACAGCTCTATTCTGGTTCCCCACATTCATCACGTGTTCTATTTCCTTCACACTTTTGGTGACAAATGAAGAGAGATCCTGTAAACACAGTCAAAACTTCAATCATATGGACAAGATTCTCTGTCTCATTTACTCTCAAATTAAGTCTACTAATAATTGCCTTACTACTGATATTTCTTCATGTATTTAGAACATAATATAAATTTATTCCTGTATTATGATGCTCTTTAACATCCAATAGCTTCTCTCTATTAACTTATATCCCTGTATATAAGTAATTATTATATAAGTAAGTTGTCTACCTTTACGTAAACTCCTGTGTCAGGGCGCTCTTTAAGCTCCAGTCGTTTCTTGTGATCTTTGGCTAACAAGTCTCTTATCTCTTCCTGCCAACAATTTTAAAATATCACTTAATAAATGCCCCCATAGATTTTCCATAAAACCTGTTCCTTCGACATACATGTATCTCTATATGTATGTAAGCATACTATTGAATTATTTTGACATCTCATTTTAAAATCTTTCTATGATTTTTATTGACCAGAAATTAATGCTCTTTTGTACCTGATAAATCTCCAGGTATGAAGCCCGGATTAAGTATTGTTGATTTTGAGTCCTGGCAATGTGTTGAAAAATATGTTCAAAAGAATTTGGTATCACCCCTCGTAACTCAGGGTCATTCTTTGGACCTGTGGAAAAAGAAAACAATATAATACTGTCAGAAAATTATAAAACAATCAAAGCCTTAATGTTTCATTGCTCAATGAAGTTGGTCTTATGGGAGAAATAAAGCATGTACCTTGCATTGTGAATGTTTTGCCTGTGCCTGTTTGTCCATAGGCAAAGATTGTCCCATTAAATCCCTCAATCACAGACTGTACCAGGTCTCTGAAGGTTTCATCATATAAATCTCTCTGTTTGGAACTAAAACAGTAAATTATGCTTTAACTTGATAATTCTATTCAATCATGATGAAGTACTAATAAGCTGTCATTTTCATTATTAACTTTAAGAACTCAGATATAAAACATTTGAAATCAAAATCTAAAAATAATTACAAAAACTTTCTTACTTCCAATCATACACGGCATCAAAGGTGAAAGTTCGGGGAGGCTCAGAGTTAGATCCCTTTGGATTATGGATCACAATGGATCCTTTACTGACATCCATATCCACAATTCTACAAGTCGGTAAAAAGATATCAATATTTGTTAACATCCATATCCACAATTCTACAAGTCGGTAAAAAGATATCAATATTTGTTAACATCCATATCCACAATTCTACAACCAGTTAGCAAGAAGATAATCAATATCAAAGGTTTTTTGAAATCTATCTAGTATCTATGCCAAATATGGAAAAACAGCATACAGCTTGGCATACAGTTATGGATCATGTTCAAACTGATTTATGTGTAAGAATACAAGGGCAAAAATTTATTCACAGACTTTTAACTACTGTATATCTTTAACAAACAAGGTTCTTTACCGTTCATGTCCATCCCTAATTTCCTTCTCGTCTAAAGGTCTGCATCTCACCACTACCTTTACACACTCAGCATTAGAGCTCGGCTTCAACTTAGACTTCAATCAAACAAATCATGTATGTGAAACATATATAATACGGAAATTAAAATTAAGATGCATACAATAAAAGTATGACATGAAAGTATTAAAAAACCAAAATTCAAAAATCTTCCCTCAATCATATATGCAAAGCACGTACCATTTTTGGAGAGGGTTGTTGTTGTACTGTATTCTTTTTCTACCTCTGCTGATCTAATATCAAAATCAAAGAGTACACATATAACACAGGTCCAGTACAATTACTTCAAATAGCTATATAGCTAAAATTATCTAGATTTATTTAACTACCTCAAGTAACTTTATTATCCCCTCTAAACAGAGTTAGAGAGAATATAGAAACACAATCCTCTCTGCTCATTTGTGGGTGAATGAGTTAATTATGTGCTATATGGAAGTGACGCATTTTGCATTGGGTTTGATATTGATGCTGCCTTATTTTATAGATATGCTCTATGCTAGGGGATGCTCCACCTTGTGGTGCCATTGTAGTAAGTATATGGTTACTTATAGCAAGTGCGGCAAGCAGTGTGCAGCGCTGCTTGTCACTGCGAGCTCCTAAAACAAGCCTGAATAAAAGAAAATTCAGACTTCGCACATTGATCAAAATGGATTTTTTTTCTGCACTTACCTGTTGTTCCATAACCCTTTGCGAAATGTATCTTGCAGCAAACTATGTTTACATGGTTACAAGAAGTTCCAAGGAAAAAAAACACACTTTGCTTTTAATGGATATATAGCAGATAAATATTGAATTAATTGTTCTTGATTTAAGTTTGCACTGTTCAGACTTTGATTTGATCAAACAACATGTGAAATCAGAGTCTATATGCAACAAATGGCACATGTGGTTTGACAAGCCCAAACTTAATCAAATCTGAGTAAATATCTGCTCTCACCCTAACAGTTGCACTTTAAACATAGTATGTTGATGATGAGACCGTTATGGCGACCACAGATATTTCTTTTGTTATAATTTAGATCGGGCTTGTCAAACCACATGTGCGATTTGATGTGTCTATAGACTCTGACGTCACATGACATTGTATGTAAGTTATATTTAAATACCAAAAACAAGCCTGAACAGTGCTGAAAGTTAATGAAGAACGTTTCCTTTACCATTAATGTTCAATATTTATCCATTAAATGAGGATGTCTTAACTTTTTGTTAAACTTTGCTACTATTCTCGTGAGAATGTAGCATTAACAAGTGATGCATTGTGGTTCCAGAGTTACTGAGGAAAAAAATTCTGATGATTAAATGTGCAGTAGTCTGAATTTTCTCTTTGTCCGGTCATTGCTTTAAGAGCTCACAGTGACGAGCGTCGCTTCGCAATGCTTGCTATCATTTATAGTACTGTAGGGAATTTTTGAAATAGCAATCCAAAGCAGAGACAGTTTAAATATTGCTGCATTTGAACTCTTTTAACAAAAGAAGTATTTCCAACGTGTTTGAGCGACTGTTCATCACTTTGTGTGGGGTGAGGCAAGGATGAGAATTATTACTTAACATTGTGCTGAATAACTGCCTAACAATTTCCATGGTAACCTAAACTAGTCTTTTTTGTTATTTCATTCAAGAAGTAGCTGTTTGGTAACAAATTAACTGTTTCCATGTTTACGGCCCCATTCAATTTTTAGTTCCTATTTTCGAAGATTCTAATTTATGATTTGATAACTAAAAAAAGCTACTTCAGGTAGGCAAAGCTATGTAGGTAATTCAAGCTAGGCAGCTAAAATCTAGTGCTTGTACTGGACTTGTAACAAATAACTTTAATAAGAGACATTAAAAAAAACTGTTACCATACAAAATTTAAACACAATTTAAACTTTTAAATGGAAAGTTCTGTTCAGTTATTCGCAAAAAAGATTCTTAAAAGTATCATTGTTTTAAAAAATGCTTCAAATTACTTCAAAACAAATCGAAGTCCTGATCGTTCATGCAATGTTTGGAATATCGTCCGCCATCGCTGTCAAAAATATGCAACGCATGCGTACATTCATTAAAGAGCGCCATCTATTTCTGATCATCATACCCGATCGTAATTTTGTAATCGTGCTAATCTCTTAAATTAAAAAACCGTTTTTCTCTCCAATATGCTCAGGTTAAACCTGACCGTTATATTCTCAATATGAAAATGTCAAAATTTAGAGCCCCGGTTTTCACGAGAATTGGATTATATATGCAGTCTGGCGAGTACCTCGAAAACTTCTAGATTAAAGAAATCAATGTGTCAGCTAGACAAACCCACGGAATGAAAACTGTATAAGCAATGTTACAACTCACTTTGAAAAATTACGCACTTTGAAAAAAAATTTCAAAGTGTGTTATTTTTGGGGACCAAGCTAACGCCATTAGAAAAAAATGAAAGGAGTATATATGGTAAAAGCCAATTTTGGCCCCCTAAAAATCAACATTTTAGAATGACATTCAGATATGTTTAATTGATATTTATTTTGTAGAAGAGATTATATTAGAAATATTTACAATATATTTTTCACATTTATATGCACTCACTATCTGTAAATGACATGAGAAATAATGCTATTTTTGCTATCTAACAAAAAAGCCAAAAATATGCCTTTTTCTTGATGTTTTTTCTTATGGGAATCATAGAGCACAATGTAGAACATACATAATTTTTCTGTCACTAATTAGTATTGGATATATACATCTTTGGTAAAAAAATAAAGCTTGTTCTAGACTGCGCTCTTTATTTTCTGGAAGAAAAACTGCTTGAAAATAAGCAGTTTTATACAAAATATGCTAAAATGGCGGGAAAACGTGATTTTTATGATGTCATATTTCTAAAATAACGGCATTTAGATCAGAATGAAATTGACCAATAAAGGTCGCATATACAGCTGTACAAATCAAAGCTATAGATAAAGTAAAATTAAGATATTCATTTTAAGGGGCCAATTGAGACACTTACCATATATCGCTCTTTCTTTTCAACATGCGTTCATATCGACCATATTTACGCACTTTGAAACAAAAATGTGTATAACTTGATCAATATTCTTACAAATTTTCGGTATGATAAATAATTGATTACTTTTTGGTGATAAGGTCACTCCAGGACCTGAGATATTGACGTTTGAAAAAAAAAAGATTCAGGTTTTCATAAATGTTATATAAAGGAAATGGGTCTCCTATTAAAAATGGAGAGATGACTGTTTAAATTTTATATCATAATTTCTTTTCTTTTTAAAATTTCTTGTCTTCTAATCTATAATAAGTTCAGTTGATGTAGGAAGGGGGAGGGGGGCTACAGGTGAACGACTGAAAGCATCGCATTTTTCTTAAGTAAAAAGGGACGATTTGATTTTTCAATACTATGAAAATTCTTTCTCTCTCATACGTTGTACTTAAAATTTTTAGTTTTCAAATGTTTTAAGTTAACTCATTTATTGAAATTTTTCAACGTCATACCAGTTATGTAAAATTTAATACATATACATATTTTGGGTATCGCAAAGGCATCGAAACCGGGCGCAGGTCAAGGAGGGGGGGGCTTAACCCCCCCCCCAACTTTTTTGCAAAGATATACATCATATATGGGCATTGAAAATGCGGCTTCTTCTATGAAAAAATGGTGATGGTATCATCTCTAGTGTCCGAGATATGGTCCTCTAGTTTTTAGCCTTACTATATAATACTATAGGAATAAAAATCGGGCTCGGGGACATCGAAGTCCCCTACCCTGGGATCTGAAATTTTGAGGGTGGGGTACTAGGGGCCAGATACCACTTCTATGAAAAAATGGTGATGGTACCATCTCTAGTTTCCGAGATATGGCCCTCCAGTTTTTAGCCCTACTATATAATACTATACGAATAAACATCGGGCTCGGGGACATCGAAGTTCACTACCCTTGGGTCTGAAATTTTGAGGGTGGGGTACTAGGGGTCAGGTACCACTTCTATGAAAAAATAGTGATGGTACCATGACTTGACCTAAAGTACCGATTCGTTCATTAAAACATTGATACAACGGAATTTAATGACACATTAAAAATAATCAGTTTAATGAAACTTTAATCATTCATTAAATGTTGATACAACCGGATCCAGGCTTTTTGAAATCCTTGACAACTGCTTTTCAGTAAAAATGAAACTCGTATTATTAACCTTGCAAAATAATGTTTTTAGAAGACGTTCTGATTGTACACACAGGTACTATGAAATTGAAATTAAAAAAATACATGATTGAGTGTCTGATGCCCAATATCTAAGTGGAATTTGAAGACCAAGCCCCGAGACCATCTTGAGTTTTATTTAACATATTTGATTGAAAATCAGCAGTTTTCTATAACAATTAAATGCAAGCATATGCTTATAATTTGTTTAATTATCAAAATTTTTAGCAGACCTATTTTTGCATGAAGCAGAATTTGCATGAACAAAATCTTATATGCGAAAAGAAGAAAACACATCAACAATACATTGAATTTATCTATATCATATTATAAACACTTTGCCTCAAATAAAAGTGTAAACATTGAATTAATGGATATCATATTATAAACATTGTACCCCATATAAAGGTATAAAAATTAATCTTAACTATATCATAACATTTACATTGTATCTCAAATCAAGGTAAAAAAATTGAATTTATCTAGATATCATATTGTACCTCAAATAAAGGTATAAACATTGATTTTATCTAGATATCATATTGTACCTCAAATAAAGGTGTAAACATTGAGTTTGTCTTGATATCATACTGTACCTCAAATAAAGGTGTAAACAATGAATTTATCTAAATATCATACTGTACCTCAAATAAAGGTGTAAACAATGAATTTATCTAAATATCATATTGTACCTGACGTAAAGGTGTAAACATTGAATTTATCTAGATATCATATTGTACCTCAAATAAAGGTGAAAACATTGATTTTATCTAGATATCATATTGTACCTGAAGTAAAGGTGTAAACATTGAGTTTATATAGATATCATATTGTACCTCAAATAAAGGTGTAAACATTGAATTTATCTAGATATCATATCGTACCTCAAATAAAGATGTAAACATTGATTTTATCTAGATATCATATTGTACCTCAAATAAAGGTGTAAACATTGAATTTATCTAGATATCATATTATACCTGAAGTAAAGTGTAAACATTGAGTTTATATAGATATCAGATTGTACCTGAAGTAAAGGTGTAAACATTGAGTTTATCTAGATATCATATTGTACCTGACGTAAAGGTCAAGCATTGAATTTATCTAGATATCATATTTTACCTGACGTAAAGGTGTAAGCATTGAGTTTATCTAGATATCATATTGTACCTGAAGTAAAGGTGTAAACATTGAGTTTATCTAGATATCATATTGTACCTGAAGTAAAGGTGTAAACATTGAGTTTATCTAGATATCATATTATACCTGAAGTAAAGGTGTAAGCATTGACTTTATCTAGATATCATATTGTACCTCAAATAAAGGTGTAAGCATTGAATTTATCTAGATATCATATTGTACCTGACGTAAAGGTGTAAACATTGAGTTTATCTATATCGTATTATAAATAATGTTTCCTCTTAGAAAAGGTGTAAACATTAAATATACTAGTATTTGTATCATGTTAAAATTATTATACATATCAATCAATTATCCCCAAGGGAAATGGTTACAGGAAATTAATTTTTGACGATGTACAAAAGCCTGTAAGTAAGAAAGAGTGTTTAATCTTTTTCTAATAGTATGTAAAGGTTGCCTGAAATGCTTTCAATTTGAGGGCATCGTTTTTTTATCCTAGAAAAGATGATATAACTGCATAGAAATGTTAAGGATATAGGTATGCATGCGCAGTTTAAAGATATTCCTTAAATGTCATACCAATCCTAAAGACATTCCCATGCAATTTCTCTTCTTGCTACATCAATATCATCATAGCTTTGAGATTCTTACCTGCTACATATATATTATTATAGATTTGATAATCTAAAGAAATCGTGAAAGTAAAAATAACATAATTAATTTGTATAATCATTTAATTTGCAATTTGTAACATCAAAGTGCTTGTTTGCAATTAAAAATTCTTTTCTTAGGTTATTCAGGGTATAACTTTTGGCAATGCAGCCCATCAGTTTACAAAAAATAGCACATTACATATATTACAAAATTATGGCTCTCAATGCATGGGCCTTAATTGGAGGATGTTGGAGCAAGTGTTTCCAGTCCCACAGTTCCACTCGTTTATAGTACAAAATACATGTACTACTTTGATATTGCATAAAGCAGTACAATACATATAAAATATAATTTATAACAATGCTGTTTTTTTTTTTAAATCTGACAATAAGCCTTAGACATACACAGAAAGAAATAAGGTCAACTTGATAGATCTTCGTTATGTAGTATTACTTTCACTGTAAATTATTAATTACAACATATTTGATTTTTCTTAAGATGCCGGTTTGCCCTACCCCCTTTATGCTGTAAGACCGAGCATGGGCAAATTCAAGTATTTGAACAGTTAATGAGGTTTAAAAAAAATTTATTTCTTTATATGTTTATGCTATTTTGAAGGGAAGCTACGGGCCTTAATAAGTACAGTGTATATATTATAAACTTGTTATTACAAATAAATGAAATAAGCAATTTATAAAGGTTAATAATAATTTGTTATATATAAATATGTACATTTCCAATGTCTTTGTCCGAGATTAAATTACAAATAGGTTATGTACTTTATTTCTACATATATGTACTGGTTCATCGATAGACGAGGTTAAAAAAAATTACACGCGGGGCGGGGCAAATAAGAAACAAGAAGCGGGGCTTGTAGCACGTGGATCTGCGGAATCAAGAGCATGTAAATATAAGGAATAACTGTCAGATTTGTTTATTTCTTCAGATGTGTTGTTAGATTTTCTTTGATTTTATTGTGAATGTAAAATCACACGGTTTATGTTAAAATTTTGAATTGCGAAGTGTGTTCTAGAACGCAGTTCACTTTTGAATTGCGAATTGCGAACTGCGTTCTAAAATCTGAACGCCATTTTAACTTTGTACGGAAAAAATAAAATTAATTAAAGTTAAAAATTAATTTTCATATGTTTATAATTTGAAAGGTATAAATTAAGAAAAAAATAATAATAATCATGAAATTGAAGGCTATATGATAAACAAAAATAGTGTAATAGAAAATTAAACGCCGACTTAATGGAAGAAAGATCAATCTTGTTGCAAATTTTAAAGCAGGTTTGGTTGCTATGTGGCAACGCGCGCAAAAAGTTTTCAAAGTGCGTTAAATTTGGGACCATCTCAACGCACTTTTCAGACATTTTTCAAAGTGCGTTAAGAGTTTACATCTACATATTTTACCATTGAGACACTTAACGCACTTTGAAGAAAAATATGTATAAAACAAAAATTCTGGACTTAGATTTAAGTAATGGATGCAATGATTTTCTATTTATCTTTCGAAAAACTTATGAATTGATTTACTCCCGTCGAGAAGAGGAGAAGACGGGTAGAAGGTCTCTCAGCCCAACTTTTTATCTTTCCAATACATAGGTGTTGCATGGTGGCAAATTTAACGGGGGGACTCAGAAAGTAGGCTTACCCAAAAAAGGGTAAGCCGCATTTTCAATGCCCATATATGATGTATATCTTTGCAAAAAAGTTGGGGGGGGGGGGGTTAAGCCCCCCCCCCCTTCCTTGACCTGCGCCCGGTTTCGATGCCTTTGCGATACCCAAAATATGTATATGTATTAAATTTTACATAACTGGTATGACGTTGAAAAATTTCAATAAATGAGTTAACTTAAAACATTTGAAAACTAAAAATTTTAAGTACAACGTATGAGAGAGAAAGAATTTTCATAGTATTGAAAAATCAAATCGTCCCTTTTTACTTAAGAAAAATGCGATGCTTTCAGTCGTTCACCTGTAGCCCCCCTCCCCCTTCCTACATCAACTGAACTTATTATAGATTAGAAGACAAGAAATTTTAAAAAGAAAAGAAATTATGATATAAAATTTAAACAGTCATCTCTCCATTTTTAATAGGAGACCCATTTCCTTTATATAACATTTATGAAAACCTGAATCTTTTTTTTTTCAAACGTCAATATCTCAGGTCCTGGAGTGACCTTATCACCAAAAAGTAATCAATTATTTATCATACCGAAAATTTGTAAGAATATTGATCAAGTTATACACATTTTTGTTTCAAAGTGCGTAAATATGGTCGATATGAACGCATGTTGAAAAGAAAGAGCGATATATGGTAAGTGTCTCAATTGGCCCCTTAAAATGAATATCTTAATTTTACTTTATCTATAGCTTTGCTTTGTACAGCTGTATATGCGACTCTGTAGTTAAAATCACTGTCTTTACAATCACTACTTCAAGAGTTGTTTTACTAGGTATTGGGTAGATTTCACTGGGTTATCGGGTATCTGTACAACCATCGCTCCACGAGACACCTACTACTCACTATCTTTGCTATTAAACAGAATAATTACTAACCACGACGAACGCTTTACTGGGCACACTAGCTGAATTAACTAGATGTTTTTCATTGTTTTGTTGAAACCCGCTATAACCATGCATATACCTGAATTACTCTGCGAATTGAGGGATGTTTTAGCTGCTTCTTTAATTTTATATCTCGACCTTTCAAAGAAAACTCGTCCTTCAGACGAAAGGTTAAAAGGTTAACAATCTGATAAAAAAAAATATTTTTTTAAAAGAATTGGTATCTGTAAATGACAAATGACTGGTAATTGGCTGTAGCATACCAGCTGTGAAACATTTTATGTTATAAAAGGCCTACCCCGACAGAAATTCACGATTCTCTCCAAAACCACAACGACAGACCTAGAAATCAAACGCGCAAAACGATTGCAGATAATTATCAAAATAACCTTGCAGCCAAATTGAATAACGCACAGATGAAACATTAATCAGACGTTTTGTCGGTGGAACTAATTTTTAGGGGAAAGGAAATGCAGAATTCCATGTTTGGCAATATAAGCAGGATCTTGCCGCATGTAGCGAGTAATGATTTCCTCCATACCGAGACTTGTCTACAAGACAGCGAGAAATCTTCATCAGGGGTATATCAGTCCTACCGAAGATTAGCTATAGACCGCCAAAAGTCGAATGTACTCGGGACAACTTTAGGCAGACATTGATAAGTTTTGATGGATATTGAATGCGGGGGAGGATTGCTTACTTTTTTTGATCCCGGATAATAATTTGTCTTGGGGATTCATAGCTAGGCAGACTCACCATTCGGCCAATAAAATAATATATTACTGGAATATGTCGACTAATATCATGACAATTCCCGAACAGCTATAACTTTTTTTAGAAATAAGGATGTACTTTGATTCGGTATATCTAATCCAGAAAGGAGTGAATTCTTTGTTCTTTTTACCACTAATGTGTCCAAATTAACTCTTAGGGATTTCAGCAAGTAGTAATGAAAAATTCTAAGACATTATTCTGGTACATGAATGCTATTCATGATTTCTATGTCTCTTTTCATATACATTTGTATATGTACCAGTACTTCCGTGATGTACATAAATTTTAAATAGTATTTACTTATTTTAAAAAATGGATATTGATAACATAGTGATTATTATATTGTTTATAAAAGACATGGCTTATACTAGAAGATATTACAAAAAAAGTTAACAAAGCAAATGGGAGAAGCCTCCAAAAGTATCAGACCCATAAGAACAGCATATTGAATAGGTAACCTAGATCAAGAAAGCAGTAAAACATAAGGTGAAATTCACCAATTCATAGGTGACTCTTATTTCTAGACTCACGGTACTCAAGGTCAAAGTTCAATACCTCACATCATTATGACATAACTCTGGAAGGTACAAAGTCTCATCGAGGTTCAAATGTATTGGTTATCCATTTTTGTAGGGGGTTGGGGTGGAAGTGAAAACAATTAGTTACACTTCCAAGACCTACTTGGAGACTAGAGATGGTAATGTCTCTGATGAAATATATAACATTTCCGAAACATTTAATCATAGAATCTAGATATCGAATATCTTAAAAGTAATCTTATTCATGTTCTTCTTCACCCTATAAGTTCAAGTTCAGTTTATTCATCCAGACCAACCTATTAGTACATGGGGTTATTGTGCATAAATAACATATAAACATTATATACAATATATACAGTCTGGTCAGAGGTACAAATACATTATAGAAAACAGAACAGAAGATTAAGGGTAAATAAAAATAAGAGGGGGAAAACATATCAAGGAGGACTATAGTCCTGCTGGACACGTTATTAGTGGTACCTGAAATTAGTTATTAATGAAGACATTAGATCATCTAAGGAGTACTACATATAAGGAACCGCAGTTCCTTAAAAACGAAGACACATTGTGGGAATGCTATACCAAGTCCTTACCAAAACATTTTCTGCTGTAAAGTAGAAATTTCAGATGCCCTGTGCTAAAGCATTCTAGCAATGACACAGTTGTATAAATCAGATGTGTATTCTCAAATGGAGATAACTAGCAGCATTCAAGCTCAAAGTCCACTCAAAAATATAAAGCATGGGCAGCGCAAACACGGACCTCCACAATATTAGAGGTGGGATCAGGTGCCATGGAGGAGTGAGCATCTTCTGCAGACCGTTCACACTCGCCTTGTGTTCCTTGTTATGATTGGGAAATAACAGAAAAAGTCATCTACGATGCATTGTGTAAACATGGCTCTAACATTTAGTTTGAAAAAAAAATCAGTCAAAATTTGACTTAATGATAGATTGTACTTGCTGACAAGATCATCTGATCGACCATAGAACTTTTTAAATGATGACCCTCAAACGAGACTGTAGATATGCTTGTTTCAACAATTTGTTTTCATACGCGTATCAAATCGACTGAGAAACACAAAACACGTAACCCGTATGCAGACAAAAAGGGTACATTGCTTAGTGAGGATAGTAAAGCCATCATGTTTATCATTAAGCTTTGTTGTACGGTCCTCATAATCGTCTTTTTTTCTAGTATAATATCCAAATATCTCAGCTTTTATATTATATTTCAGACAACATTTATCGACCTCGTTGGTTATCCTGCAACATGCACGATAAGGCGGACTTTATTTCATAATTAATTAATCATTCTTAAATAAAGCACAGATTACGAATTTCAAATCATGATCAAAGAAAATCAAGGTTTTCATTATATTCATTTCTATCTAGAAATGAAATAAATAAGAAGCCTGAACAACTCACCAAAGCAGGGTATCGATTTTTACATGTACATTTATAAAGGAATAAATTGTTTTTAAACAATCTTTTCTCATGCACCCCACAGAAATGCCATGTAAGACTAATCATATTGAGGCATTGTATGGATTCAAGTTTAGTTTACCTATTTCGGCCCAAAATATCTTATCCGCAATTTTTTATTTTTTAAAAAGATAGATTTTAAGAGTTTGTGTTACAGAATTTATAAACACATCCGACAATGGTATTCAGGTGACTATTGTGGCCCGTGGGCTTCTTGTTTGTTTATGTCGTGCTCCCAATTGTCCATCGCCCCTGTGCAGACATCATCTCTCTTCCTCCAGAAAACCACAGCAAAGTGTTACGTGAGAGTGTCACATTTGTTTAAAACAGATCAAATGGCAACAGACTGAATAAAACCTTTTATAACAAGAACCTGTGCCACGGTTATTACTTTAATTAGAATTAGTTTATTGCCCAGAGACGAAACTGGATTTTTAAGCCAACAGTAATATGCTTTTTGACTATCTGCTAATTACATTGTTCATTACATAGTGATTTTGTGGATTTATGAGCAAATTTCAAAGAGTCTGGGTTTTTTTCCCCGGACTAGATCTCTTTTTCATATTTTGCATTTTGAATTGCTTATTATTGTCTCTGAATCTATTTCTCCAGAGAGCAGTCAGTAAATTTGATATTAACCAATTGTTCTCTTTGATTTGAAGCCACGAGAACATCCATATGAAATATATGGAGATGAAAAACAATATCCAAGATTAAAAGTCCATAAAACAATACAAATTAGGAGCAGAGCAAACGGGGACCTCTAAAACATCAGAGGTGGGATCAGGTGCCATGAAGGAAAGAGTATCCTCTACTAACCAGTCACTACCGCCATGTGCTCCTTTTCATAATTGAAAAACGGAAAAATCCGCCGGCAGAGTATAAATAATGGACTAACAATTAGTATGAAAAACGTCAGTCAGCATTTGACTCAATGATAAATTGTATTTGCTATAATTTGTTTATAATGCGTCAGTTTTTTTTAAATTCAGAGTCAAATGTTTTCATGCAGTTAAATGATCTGTATGAAGTGCTTTTGAAAGATTTTAAAATATATTTCGATATCAATACGAGAAGTCTTGATATCAAGAATATCCGATCCTCCGCCACGAAGGATAACTCTTTTAATTTAAAATTCATTTCAAAAAGTCTCAAAATGAAGCTTGAAATTGACATCTTTTCATGCAACAATTCATTTTATTTAGGAGTCTCAATGTGGTCCAAATTCCAATGTTCTTTGAAGAAAAAGTTGACGTTTGTACCTCATAAAAGTACTCTAAAAAAATGATATTTTTAGACAAATCGAATTTCCTTTAATCTAGGCCTAGATACCAATGATTATTAGCACGATATGATATTAGAAGTTAAGGTGTTTTGCGATGAAAAAGCTTTATACACTATGCATTATATCATGATTGAAGTTAACCACAGAAACTTAAGTAATGTACATATAAGTATAAATCATGCAATTTTCTTCAAATCAAAGCCTGGATACCTAGTAACCAAAATGTACATTGTATTTGTTAATAATCAATATTAAATTAGAAATATATAGTTCTTAATTAGTTCGAGATTTTTTAAACTCATTTCACACAACTTGACTATGGAGGACTACAATGATCGTAATCAGTTAAACCTATATTTAGGGTAATTTAGCAGAGGTATTTTTTTGCATGACAAACTTCTGGGACCACGGTTTATACAGTCTCATCCGAAGGACTGGTATCCACGTACCACAGTGGATTCGAACGTGTGACATATGATCAGGTTCTTAAATATCAATAACATTTTCCAGCGATGGGGTATACGATGAGAAACCCGATGCGTTTTTTGATAAAATGGCGTGGTTGTCGGCCGGACACCTATAGTATTCGGACGGTGCATAAGACCATACAGCGAATAGGTGGGGCTATCGGTAGAAAATAAGTTGTAGTTAAAAATCAGCGATGTCTCCACCGATGCCCCGCATCGCTTCTCATCGGCAACATATCATTAACACATCTTTCAAGGATTGGCTGATGTATGGCATAGCATCGCTAATAAACCTCTGATATGCTTGTTTCAGCGACGTTTATTGATAACTTAACTCGTTTTAAAAGTTGTTCATACGTAGAGCATGCTCTCGCGTATCAAATGAACTGAGAAATATAAACCCCGTATGCAGCTGGTGATGAAGGTATATTGCTATATAAGTAAGGGAAGTTGACGATTGTGAGGTTAAAGTCATCACGTTTATCATAGAGCTTTGTTGTAAGATTAGCATTAACGTCTTTTTCATGTAGAATATCTAAATATGAAACAGATGTGTCCGACCCTTTGGTATCATTTTTTCAAGCTCACCAGGATATCGTATCGACATTAGAATGGAAATAACCATTATTAATTTGATAATGCGTCATCGACATATCTAAATGTCGAGATGAGGGCCACAACAATTGTTTTCTTTTCACGTTTAAGATTTTGGACAAATTCTGCTTTATATGAATTCAAAAAGAGGTCTGCTAATAACGGTGCGCAAGAGATACCGATGGGAATTCCAATAGATTGATGGAAGTCCTGGTCTCCAAAAGCACAATCAGAATTCGAGTTTTATTTTTCAATATCAAGTTCAGAATACAATGTGTTTTATCAGATTTTTTTAAAACAAAAATTATGAAAATGACCAATGACAAGATAAATAACTTTTTTTTATTGAAAAAGCAGCTGTCAGTGATATAAAAAAAACCTGGACTTTAATTATCTTGGGGAATTTTTTTTTATAAAGTTGAAAGGTCGTAAGTTTTCCTGTTGCTGAATTTGGTAAAATGTAGTGATTTCAAATGTTGCAAAAGTTCCTTGGAATGTTTTAAAATCATCATATGATTCACTTCACTTCTCGAATATATCGTTGCACATTACTCTTAATGTTTCTCCTTCAGTACTGTTAATATCTTAGTGAAGAGTAAAGGAAAGGCTTGGTAGAGCATTTGTGGGAACCGCTGTATTTTTGTTTCTTAGTATTTATATGAAGTTTCGGAAAGCAATATAGATATGGTATTAACAATGCTTGAAAATATTCTAAACTGACACCTTTTTGAAGAATTTCTTCCTTAGAAAAGTACTTTGAGTATAAATTGGATTACCGCTTGTAGAAGTTAATCCAAGTTCCTCTTAAATACATTTTTTATAATGAGTCCTACAAACAAAGACGTTGTCACATGCTTTGTCAGCAGGGACCAGTACGTATTGATCATGTAATTTATCTTATTCTTTTTTACTTCTGGATTATCGAATACAGAGGGATAGATGTGGTTTTCATATTTCCCCTCAATCGCTTAATGCACGTTATTAACATACCTTATAGGTATATAAGGAGCACACGGCGAGTGTGACCAGTCGACAGGGGATGTCCACTCCTCCATGGCACCTGATCCTACCTCGGATGTTTTTGAGATGTGTGATTGTTCTGCTCCTGTTTTGTATTGTTTTATTGACTTTTGATCTTGAATACTGTTCGTTATCTCCATATGTTTCATCTAATACATGTAGCCCATTATGACAAAGTATAATACTTGTACAACTACTTGTAATCAACATCTTACTGAAATAATCAAATTTTAAAGGATTGTGGGAATACTTTTGAAATTTGAGTTATTCAGAACTACTTTTTTTATTTGTCATGTTCTAAATTTTAGATTTGGTAACTCCAAATTTACTCCCACCCAGAAAATTCAAAATTTAGAACATGACGTATATTTATGCCATGAATGTTGGTAATGATAATGATGGGCAATTATTCAGGAAAAAAACTCTAATAATTCTGATAGATAACTGGCAGGTAATTGTCGTTAGATGCTTAAAGTTTTTAATATTAATGAAAGTTTTTTAAATTTTACTGTAAAATTTCCACTCTTTATAAATTATCGTCAGCAATGGCATATCCGGTTTCTATTTGACATGCGCACTGTGATCGTAAATCTCGGGATTTTACCGATCGACAACGGGTGACTGTTTTTTTCTTTACGAACAAATGAATTTCAATAAGGCCGTTGATTAATATTGAGTCATTTCAATATTTTTATGAGCCTCCCTCGCCTATTTGCTTTAAAGCACGATATTTGCATTTACAAAACAAATACATGTTGATTATTAATGATTCATTGAAAAAGTGGGATCATCTGACGGCTTTGAAGTTCCTAGTGACCTTCGATCCTTTTATTTGCAAAAACAGAGGTATTCGGGGATATTAATTATGATTTCTAAAAATAAGCTCTCGAATTTTCAATCCTAATCACGAAAGCTCAGATAGATACAGAGCTGCATTTTTATCCTCTGTAAAGTCTCTTCCTTGAATGGAGATCACAGGAACTCGTTTCTTTTATTGGGCAATCCCCTACCTTTTCTTTCCACAAGTTACCTAAATCAATATCAGAAACCCAAACTTCAAACTTTTTATTATTAAAACATCATTAAATTTCTCTTTGAACGGATCGCTTCGAGGAACTTTCCTCTTCTATGTTCTCTGACAAGCCTCTTTATTGCAAACTACTATTTACTAGTAATTTCTCGAAAATTACGTTGACACATTTGAAGACATTACAAAAGATACCTCAGTTTCCGGTTAGGGTTCAAATATACGATAAATCAATAAACCTCTGATATGCTTGTTTCAGCGACGTTTATTGATAACTTAACTCGTTTTAAAAGTTGTTCATACGTAGAGCATGCTCTCGCGTATCAAATGAACTGAGAAATATAAACCCCGTATGCAGCTGGTGATGAAGGTATATTGCTATATAATTAATTTACAAAAGTAATGTAAGCTGCATTAGATCTCGCTTTTGAACTGATGAACCCGAAAGATACCTGTTTGATTATTATTAATTAAGTGGGAAAGTAATTGATACGAAGCAATAGCCATAACTATTCATATGCAAATAAACAGCCTATGTTATTAACATGAAAGAAGAATTTCAATGAAGTGATGCTTTATTCTTCAGTAAATAAATGCAACTTTATTATAAGTAGCAATCTGCTTTAAAAAGAAAATTTCAGCTTAGCTGAGATCATAAATGAATAGCTATTATAAAACTTATACTTATCGATATTAGCTCCTCAGCTTTTCAGCAGATTTTTTTTAACCTCTATTTAAAAAATTCTATATAATGCCTTGGTCCTTACAATAGATTTTGATTCTATGATGCTAATTAAACTATATTCAATTAAAACCCAATGATTAAATTTAATACCAAAAACATTAAGTGAGAAACTATATTTCGTGGCGGAAGGTTTTAATTTTTAGAAGAAAAAGATCAATTTCCCCCTCTCAAAGTATTCAGTATCGTTAAGTTTACATGCTGCCTGCACACAGAGTAATTCTGTGCAGTGAATTAAGGTCTATGCTGCATGGTCATATATTGAATTAACTTTAATGAATTCTATCATCATATTTAGCAAATATATCAAATATATCGTGAAAGTGCTTGAAAAAATAGACCAATTTACGTTTAAAATTAGTCTTTTTTTTTAGTTATCTAAAAATGAACACCACAGACCCCATTTTTTATTTCTCTTTCGTAAATAAGATGATTCTAACCAATCTGCTTAAATAAAAAAAGTCTTAACTTTCAAGTGATTGTAAGTAAATCTGTTTTTTTTTTTATTTTCAACACCAGAAAAATAACATTTTTTGAATGCAGAAAGGTCAAATAATTGACAAAGTTAAGTAATTTGAAACTATTTTTGTTGTAACAACTTTTAATGTGACCATTTAAGATGAAAAAAAAGACTGTGTTTGATCCAATAATTCATTTGGTAAAAAAATATTCAAAGAAAAACTTTGAAAAATTTATTTACGCGTTAGACGTAACAAGAGATTTTTGTAAAACACTTTCCCCCAAATAATTGGAATTTTTCTAAGTGGAAGCTGCATAACTCTGTCAACAATTGCTCGATCATACCCAAAAAGGAACTTGACCTAGATATTCATATAATAATTCTATATATTAAATTTCACTTCAGTAAGTGCAACCTCATCAAAAGAAGAGAAATGAATGGAAACTGCAAATTATTTGAATTCTTTTATGTCCCAGATACATAATTCTGTTTAAATGGCTCGATCGTACCCGAAACAGAACTTGATCTTGATATTCTTAAGATAAATCTGTATACTAAATTTCATTTCAATATCTTCAACCTCTGAGAAGAAATTGAACGAAATTGCAAATTATTTGAATTTTCTAACTCCAAGGGGCATAACTCTGTCCACAATGGCCCAGTCGTATCCAAAGGAGAACTTGACCTAGATATTCTTATGATAAATGTGTATACCAAATTTAATTTCAATATGTGCAACCTCTGCGAAGACAATGAGCGGAAACTGATTGGGGCCGAAAAACAGATCGAACAACCCAATGAAAGACAGCAGCAAATCAATATGCCCTCCCTTCTTCAGAAGGAGGCATACTTATATTGCAAAAAGTTCATATTGGTGACTCCGTTGTGCTAAACGAAACGCACTGACCCCCCATTTTTTGTTTTGATATTTAACTGAGCTTTGTGAGTAGATTCTAAAAAATATCAATGACAAAAAATTCTCAATACTTTTGGTAACAGGAGCCAATCTCCTTAAAAATGAAAATTATTTGTTTTTCGGAATATGGAGTTGAATCTTTCCTTGCGGGTTTGAATACAGTTGCGGGATCTGGGACTGATCCTTCGAATGAGACCGTACAAACGACTTCCCGTGTGACTGCCGCAATAGGTACTGCTACGAAAGAGATCCCTCAATGCTCAGTGGCCCTGTGTGTCGAGCATAGGTCTCCACCGGCAAGTGGTGGCGTGTAAAATGTTCAAGAGAGATGTTAAACAACACACACACATACAAACAAAACATTCTATTTCTCATAAATAAAGTAACAGGCAATATAACAGGCAAACCTATGCGCACCTTCAATGCAGATATTGAATAATACTTGTACAACTACTTGTAATCAACATCTTACTGAAATAATCAAATTTTAAAGGATTGTGGGAATACTTTTGAAATTTGAGTTATTCAGAACTTACATGTAGCCCATTATGACAAAGTGTCAAGGTTTTCTTTTTTATGTCTGGCCCATCGCGTAATCGTCTATAGTCTCCATAATATTTATGAAATCTGACGTTAGTTGAAGGATCGGTGTTCCCTATATTTAGGACCTTTTAAAATTAGTGATCTAGGGCACGTGGATATGTAGGATAAAACAAATATCATATTGCATTAAAACTCAAAGGAAATTGTAAAAAAAAAAAATTCCCTTAGATGTAAAGTAATGTTAAAGTTATCATGTTTTTTTAGTATTTATAAACTCTATATTTACCACATAAGGCTACAGGGGAATAATGTTGATATATCTGAATATCGGTTTTCTTATTAGATTTACAATTGAAAGTATATTTTTCATTGATAGTGCATTATTAGAAGGCAATGACATTTCTTAAGGGTATTATTTCGCAAAATTGACGTTTTTAGTGGAAGACAATACCGATGTTGGCTTCATTATAAGTCTCTCAAAAACTTAAGAACTAGAAACTGTACTCTCCAAAAACCAAGAAAAACATGATTTTTTGTCCATAATATTTCGATCGTTGAACTTCTAACTGCAATCTCACCGCACTTGCTTTGATTAAAAATAGAGAGTAAGGTGATATCGTTTCATAGGTATGAAAAAGTTAATGCATGCATCTACGATTACGTTTAAAAACGTTTTTCTTGATTTTTCGCGTGTCTACATGACATTACGTTTAGACCAACAATCGTATATTCATAAACTAGTATTTCTTTAAGTGTTCACTATTTTCTATATTCATCAATAAAATTTAAATATACTTCGGTTCCTAAAAGTATTTTAAAAGTAAATCATCTGAAAGTCATTTTAAAAAGAAATCTTGTTCTAAAAAGAATAGCTCTCTATCCGAAAGAGATATCTTTTGATTGCAAGAATATTTATGGCTTATGTAAAAGTCCTTTTACTATTTATTTGGAAAAAATAAGTTTTAAAAATTCTTTCAATAAAAGATAAATCTCGTTGGCTTATAGAGAGAGATTTTTCTTCGACTAATAAAGGTCCCTTTGACAAGGAGAGATATTTTATAGCCTTTAGAAATAAATTTTAATTCAAAGAGATATCTTAACAAAGGATATTCATTATACAAATGGCATCCCTTTTCGACCAAAAAATTTCTTTAAATAAACGAGATTTATTAACATTGGAGATGTCTCTTTAAATTAGAGATATCTTTCTAAACAAATGGGATATCTTTTTAAACAAAAGAGATATCTCTAAGGGCTTTCAATATTTTTTAGGTAAAATTCTGAAAAAGTTTTTTTTTCATGGGTTTTGATCTTACAAATAAGTATTTACAAATAAAATTGTGTACGAATTCATTTTTATTATTAAAAAAAAAACATAAATCAAGTATCATTAAAAAAAAATAAATTGCTCAGGTCTGTTTTAAGGAGTGTAAAAGGGTGAGGAGGGTTTAAAACCATTGCCTGTAAATGATACCTCTAAACAGCATATAGAATCAATTGTTCAATTTGTTTGTATTTGTAAAGATTTATTGCAATTATCAGAAATCTGATTGTTTTTCATTAGACTCTTCATCTATCTGTGTTACTAGCAGCGACACTGGATTTATCCCTTTGATAAAAGTTGTATCTAAGAAGGTTTATCAGGATCAATGACTTACTGATGTATGTGGGGTTTTTTTTGTATTGCTTCGGGTATGATGACAATAATTTTCACTTTCATTGAATCTGAAGTTTTATTTCAGAATATTCATCTGTAAAATGTCTGGATTCCAATCTTAAAAAGACCAATGGAGACTCAGCTTGTTGAAAAAAAAAAACAATCAGAAAGACGGACGAACCGACAAGGTCAATCTAATTAAAATTAGACGTTAGATCCGCTTGTATACTCGCTACACTAACATTTAATTAAATTGCGACAAGTTACACCTCCTTTTACCTTCGACAGATGTTGTTTTACCACACCCTATAGTTCTGGGCCATGTCTAAAGTACCCCAGTTACGCTAGACTGATCAGGAATGAAAGGTAATCACGTGGCAGGAGACCGCAATCCTTGCAGTAACTGTGGAATAAGCAATAAGCATACTGACGCTTGCTTTTACAACTGCGTACAATGTATGTACTTTTGCACTCTTAGTCCATTTGTGACGTCGACTTCTTGGCTGAAAAAGATGTCAGGCTCTAGAATCACCGATAAACTTTATCAATGGTATTGCCAGTGATACAAAATATATTTATCGCAAGTCCTTTCTCTTTTTTGTTGATAAAAAGAGGCTGATTCTAAATGATTAAAGAGGACACCGTTGATTAACTCCATTGCCAGGTTATGAATAATGACATTAAACAGCCATAAAAGGGTTCTGCTTAGTAACCGAAATGTCAGACCTGGGTAACGAGGTGAGAATAGGGAAGACACCTTTGGGAATTTTACAGTATCTTCCCTGTAGGGATCGTCAGACGTTAGGTGTTATTTTGAATTTGAATAATAATATTGAGATGTTTATCATTTAATACTCTTTAGATGTATCAGTGATAGCTGGGTAAAGGAACAAGGATGACTGGATTACACGTAACACCGATTTCATTTCTATTCTTATGTCGACACGATATATCCTAGTGAGCTTGAAATAAAAGATACCACAGAGCCTGACACTTCTTCTGTTTCATATTTAGATATTTTACTTTAAAAAGAAACCTTAATAGTAATCTGACAATCAAGCTTTATGATAAAAGTGATGACTTTAACTTTTCAATCGGCAACTTCCCTTACTTATGCAGCAATATACTTTATGATCAGCATACGGAGTTATTATATTTCTCAGTTGATTTGATACGCGAGAACATGTATTGACAAACAAATTGCTGAACCAAGAATATCAGCAGTCTTAATAAAAGTTATCATTTTGTAAGTCCTATGGTCAATACAATGACCTTGTCAGCAAATACAATTCATCATTATGTCTAATGCTGACTGACGTTTTTCAAACTAATTGTTGGACCATTTTATACTCGTACACACTAAATTGTCGACGGATTTCCCCGTTATTTCCCGATCATGACAAGGATCACACGGCAGGTGTGAATAGTGGTCACTGAATGTTCACTCCTCATGGCACCTGATCCCACCTCTGGTGTGTTTGCCCTGTCACAATTTTTTATTGTTCTTTTGAGCTTGAGTACTGTTCGTTATCTCCATACATGTCATTAATGAATTTCATAAATAGTCTAAAAAATTATACAGACACATAGCAGGTAAATGCCTAGAACATTTTTAAAAACGATACTGATTTGTTCCCAATGCTCTTTCAGCAGAGAATGTTCTCTCTAAAAATTCAGTCAAGAGTTTAATAGTCAGTTGAAAGAAAGCATCAATATGAAAACGGCATTATGTTTTTTATGGAAAGACGTACAAGATATTTAAAGATTTAAATGAGTGACTAAGAGTAAATTTAGAAGTAAGACAGGTTTTCAAGTTCGAAAAATAAATCAATGACAAGGAATGCAGGTTTTGAATGTTTCTACAGCATGTTGAATCAAACTATTTTTCTCTCTTCTGATTCTATTAGATATATTTGACATGTTTTTATATTCCCTTGCAGTAGAATTTATTCAAAAACTATGTAGAAGAAGAAGAAAAAAAACACTTTCTGTGGCCTTGATATATATATAGACGATGATTAAAAAAAAACCTTGGAACAATAGTTATTTTTATTCAAATGTCGACTCGTTACATCTCTGTGAAGTTGATATTAAAGACACCACCGAGTCTGTCACGTCTGCTTCGTATCTGGATGTTTTACCGACTACAGACGATCAGGGCCAACTAACTAAATTGTATGACAAACAGGATCACTTCAGTTTTTCTATCGTCAAACTATCTTACTTATGTAACAATATTCCACTATCACCCGTTTCTAGTGTAAATGTCTCCCTAATTTTTCGCTACTCAAGAGATTGTTCTGACCATACGATTAATTTTTTAAAGCGAGGCATGCTATTCACTAAGAAGTTGACGTAACTAGTGAACTAGATTTTAACAATCTCGTATGAATTCTATGGTCATTTTTATGACTATGTTAGCCCATCATTGGGTCGTAATTTTTCTGACTAATTTCATACTTATTGTCAGGCCTTTGTTTTATACAGATGGTATCACTAAATCTTAATATTTCTGACTTCATACCAATTGCCAGGCCTTTGTTTTATACGGATGTTATCACTGAGTCGTAATTTTTTTGACTTCATACCAATTGTGAGGCCTTTGTTTTATACGGATGTTAACACTGAGTCGTAATTTTTCTGACTAATTTTATACCAATTGTCAGACCTTTGTTTTATACGGATGTTATCATTGAGTCATAATTTTTCAGACTTATTACATACCAATATTGTCAGGCCTTTGTTTCCTATTGATGTTACGTCTATCTCAGCCCTGATCTATATACAGGGCTTCTGGCGGGTGTGATCGTCAACAGGGGATGCTTTCTCCTTTAAGGTACCCGATCCCACCTCTGTATTTAGATGCCTGTGTTTTATATCCTCTTCTGATATATTTTTTTATAGAATTCTTTTGAGGTCGATCTTTGTTCGTTATGCTTATTTTGAACACAAATGAATTGATTTGGTCCATAGATCAATTCACCGATGTGATCTTTTCTAAGATTGTGGTTAGTAAATCCAAAGAGGAAGGCCTGACGATCTGAAGAAAAGTTACATGTATAAAATTTATAAGCATTTAACACTTTTCGAATCGAGAAACATTTTTGTGGGTTTTTCCACTGAAAGTGAAACTCTTTGCAGCTATAAATATCTAGAAATCAATGCATTTCACGATATACATTTCAGTTGAATTTTGGTATTTCGATATGTCGAGTGAAAAAAACCCTGTTCTTTGCTTATCATTTTTAATGGTAGAAATATAATTCAACTTGTAAAAGAATTTCAACGTATCTCTGATTTCTAGCGGATACTGGTGAGAGGAACTGATCTGTTGACGAGTACATGTGTATATGGATTAACTATCCGGTATTTAAAAAAAAAGATATTTCATCTTTCATTTTTAATGGTAGAAATATAATTCAACTTGTAAAAGAATTTCAACGTATCTCTGATTTCTAGCGGATACTGGTGAGAGGAACTGATCTGTTGACGAGTACATGTGTATATGGATTAACTATCCGGTATTTAAAAAAAAAGATATTTCATCTTATATTTTCCCGTGTAAAGATGGAATGTTACCGTGTGAGAAAATCATATTCTATTTTCATATTTCTAAGGGAAGAATTTAGCCTTTAATCTTCGTTCTATAAATAAAGCTTTGACACTCCCTGCAACAAACCACAGAGAAGCTGACTTTTTAGTGTACAATTTATGACTGGCCCCCATTTCCCATTCAACAGTTTTGGAATAGTTATGTAAATGGCATTCCACCATTCATGCTTAATACACTCAGGGACCATTCATTGTAGTATACTCAGACTTCGATTAATTCAATTAATGGAATTCATTGGCTCCCATCACAGTCTTTTACTATCATTACACCGAGAGACAAAGCCCCACGCTGGAGATTTTTAATTAAGATTCACTCGTAATTAACATGTATAATGTATATAACATTTCCTGTGCGATTTTTATCAATGAAAGGCGCTTTTCAAATGTTTTGTAGACTTATTGGACCGTAGAGAACAAATTCGTTTAATCTCTTCTCAGGCCCAAGGTTTATCAATGGGCAGATCTGAGTAAGTGTTACAAAATGGATCGGTGATACTTCCAGCGCGTATATCTCGCATTTGTTGAGTAATTTTCACTGCGGTCTTTACTTTTTAATGAAAAAAGGAGACGCAGTCGGTCTTTATCAAAGAACTACTTAAAGAAGCGCTGCTTAAATCTCCGCAGCACGCCCTGAATCATCTAGACTCTGTTTTGTCCATCCCCGTGTTGTGGGACCCGTAATCTTGGACATGATGGGGCGGGGTACGCATTAAGAGCAGCTTACCAGAACCTTTCAAAAACGTCAAAAATAAGACCAGAGCTCTAACAAGATCATCTCCTGTTTTTGTATAGTCCCTATATAGTGTTTTTGTGCTGTTATTAATAAAGCTTCCGGGGATTGGGACTGTAAGTGGTTGTTCACAGCACTTTGATTGATATAAGGGGCTTAAATTTGGTAACTGGTGTGCTAAGCGGGCCATTGATTCGCCACGGTTGAGGTGGGGGGAACAGAGGAAGAACTGTAGGCTCAGTGGTGACCCAGCCTGTTACTGCTCCGGCCGTCTGGAGACCACAATCGTATAGAAATTACTGGGTTAAGTTCTGTTCCTTATTGTATGGCAAAGTACACTGATACATTCAACATGTGACTCACAAAACTAGGTCGTGGGACAAGTGAGATGTTGATGACAAATCGGGGGATTCATTAAAAACATTGTGAAACCTGAGAGTGGTCACTCAGGGTAATCCCCTCCTTAAAACACCCACCCTGGCCTCCGAATTTTGGATCTGTCACAGAAAATGATATGATGAGAGTCAATGGATACGTGATTTTAAACACATCATACAATATTCATATCACGCCATGTTGCGTTGATCCTTTGCTGTCAAAAGCCAATCCATTGAACTTTTATCAGCACCAATCCTACTTTACTAGCTTACACTTTTTGTACATCAGCATGTAAGCTGAATTGCTAGAATGATCCGCTGGCACGTGTTCGTAGTGAGTATTGAGTCAGAGTACTGTGCTCACCTCAAGCAGAACAAATTAATATCATACTGAAATACGGATTTTTCTTTTTTTTCTTTGAAATAAAGTCAAACGCAATATGATGCTTTCAGCAAAGAAATTTTGAAAGAAATTTGTATTGAAAAAATTCACCTAATTTCTCCAAAAAGTATATTTTTTTCTCATTAAATCAAGACAAAATGCCCCGAAAGACCATCATAAACAAGCAAAACACAATAATTTTTTTAATAAAAAAAATATTCGAACAAAATGGACTAATTTATGTTTTTAAAAATTATGGTTTCTTCTAAAATTCTTTTTTTTTTGCTTTGGATTGGTTTTTGAAATTTGACATATATACAAAAAAAAAAAAAACACCACTATTTAAAAGGTAAGTGTTTAAAATAAGAATATGAGTATGATATTTCCTATTTAATCTTTTATGTTCAAAGAAATATTTCAATGATATTAAAGATTATGTTATATAAATTGTCAATATTTTTTTTTCAATGTTTTACATTCTTGAAATAAAAAAAATACAGCAAAGATATGAGTCACAGACTATGAGTAGTTCTTCAATTCGAACTATAAAACTTAAGAATGTTTTACTCCCTATAATACCCATCTAAAGGACAATATTATATCACTATTTTTCTCAAAACTAGTAATACTAATGATAAAATGCAAGCTTGACCATGCCATTTACAATTGATAATTACGAACTGAGTTCTCATTATAGGAATAAGAGCCTGAAATTTCCCTTTCTAAGCCAGACTTTGCCTGTATTAAAGAACTCTCGGATCATCACTAGTCCAAACTGTGTCAGATCTGCTCAATCGCTATCTGCTTTGTATCATATCAATTACGGGGCCGTGTAGACAGTAATAATTAAACCTTAATCATAAAAAACCTGTTGAAACCGTCAGATATCTGTTCTTGACTTAAACAAGCTTTTTGAGATTTGATGCTGATAATTTCGCTTCCAGGTCCGGAAAGAAACTCAAGTAAATGAAGATTTCCCAAGGCTCAGTATAAAAGTCAGTGCCATTTGCCGACAAATCGAGAAAAAAATGTATCAGTCCGGAGATAGAAGAAAATTATCATATACTCTTAAACTGCATATTGATCTGATATTTGTCAGCTCCCAAAATAAACACGCAGCAACTGACCGCTTATAGACACACCCACCAGAGAGGAAAAAGGACAACGAAGAACACGCATGCGCCCGATTCAAATTTAACTTGCAATCATTTATCATTATAAAATACCAACAATTGTGATTTGAATGCTCAGATCATTCGATGGTTCGATGATAATTGGTGATGATTCTGTTACAAGGGCTATAGGATATACTGATTTTCTCACTTAAAATGAGCTTGTGATTTTTAGTGTATTAAGGACATTTTAAATGTAGTATTATGTCGTAAGGTCGAGAAGAAGATTAACTTTATTTAAGGTAAGAATTTATAATTGCAAAATGCTTTATACACAGATCTCTTTATTAACGTTAAGTTTTCATTAAGTTAGTGTAAATGACAGGATTGATTTTATCGATTAAATTTTTTTTTTCATTTTTCCATCTTGTGTAAATTTCAATATCTTAAATAAACAAAGATGACACAATAAACAAATAGAAAGGATTACAGTAAAATGCAATTAGATGCCGGAGTTGCATTGATTGAGGTCCATCGACCAATTCCTGGCATCTAGTCTGAGAATATCCCCCACTTTTCACTGAGGATCATCCTACACTAGTAGTAGAAGAACATTTATTTAACGCAAGATTGCATCTTAAGTTGTATATAATAGTAAACTAGTGCAACCGGACTCGTTAGGACTGTCAAAAAAGTAATAAACTTAGAATTTTCTTGTATCTCTCATTCACAATATATCGTAATAGATTTATGTTAGGTGTTTCTTTAATGTAGCTTGTTCTTGTACAAGAGCAAATCAATCAGATTATTCGAATTATTTTATAAGAATTTTGAAGTAATATTCATTCCGCGCACCAACTCGTAAAACTGTAATCAATTCCGGAAATGTTAAGTTGTATGCCGTGAATAATTAATCTGAAGCTATTGGTTGACAGTAATTGCAGACAAATTCATATTGACCCTTGTTGACATTGAGTGCGTCAATAGGACAACTATCAGAACACCCGGAAACTAAATTTAGCAACAAGGAAATTTAACATTTATTTTGAAGACTCTAATTATAGAAATATTCTAAGAAAAAACATTTTTATCTGTGTAATTGAGAAATTAAACGTAACATAGTTCTAATTTTGATATTTACCAATATCAGAAATATTGACCTTGAAAATGTTGGAGCATTAATGGTTCATCGGACTTTGAAGAACTAGGATTATGTTCTCGATTCCAATATATTGAATTTATAATGATTCAATGCAACGATTTACTCTTGGCTTTAAAAGGATTTTCATAACCTTTCCAACTCAATATTTTCCCGTTTTTTCAACTTCTTACAGATTCTTGTAATTTGGAAGCTTTGATAAGGTATTCATAAGATCGGCCTCCGGGGCTGTACAATTAAGATGAGCTCACGTTTAATCTCAGTCTCTCTTTTACTGAAGGAATACTCGTATAGAGTAGAAAACTCAGACATCAGAAGTTTGCCCTTTTCTAAGTTTTATGGCCCCGGGACCAGGTTATCATAATGAAGCAGAATTTGGAATGTGAGTAGAGTTTGGGATGTGAGTAGAGTTTAGAAGGCGTTTGATAGTTTATCCAGTGATTATTATCATTCTTTGATAGACAGACCATGTCTTTTTATAACTCTGAATTATTTTTCTCTCTTCTCTTGCTTTATTATCATCCCAGTGCCTTTCTATGTTTTCCAATATACCGACAATATTAAGAATTTTTTTTCATTCATGATTTCTTCTCAATATAATAACACAGTTACGGAAATAATCAGACAAAAATATAAATAACAAGAGGCCCACGGGCCTTATAGGTCACCTGAGCATTATGCAACAACTTTCCAGTTACAGTGTATTGAATTTGATTCATGTTTTAAGCCAGATGCTATATGGCATTCACAATTTTGAAAGGGCGCCATTGATCATCATAACAATAAACTTAGCAGTTGCTTAGCTTGGTTACTGAATACCCATACACAGGGTAGGGGAACAAAAATGCACTCCAACTAATCAGTAATATTCATCAATAATCAGTAGTGCCCCTAACACTCTGACATAAACCCCTGACCCTAGGTTGCACAAATTTTTAAAAGGCACCCTTAAAATTGCCTATCAAAAAGTAAATAAATGTTTTATAAA
>PRKT01000008.1:2389361-2427562 GCA_003671525.1 Saccostrea glomerata
ATTTTTAAAGATTGCATTAATTTTAGTGGTTTTGGCCCCACCCCTCAGGCCCCAGGGGGGCAGGGATCATGAAATTCACAATTTTTGTTCCCCTTCACCCATAGATGCTTTGTGCCAAATTTGGTTGAAATTGATTGAGTGGTTGCAGAGAAGAAGCTGAAAATGTTCAAATGTTAACACACGATGGACGACGGACGACGGACGTCGCACGACGCACGACGACGGACGAAAACGGATGGCAATAGGTCACCTGAGTTTACTCAGGTGACCTAAAAATAGTAGTAATCAAATATTTATATACTATGTCAGAGAGACATAAGATATTACAAAAAATGATAGCTACATGCAATGTCAATGGTCTTTATTTGGCATTAAATATTTAGTGAGGATTGAGTTTTCCGGATATTAAACACCGGAGTCGAGCTGAATGTTAGAGGCAATATCCAATATAAAAACAATATAAAGACAGAAATCTTAAGAGAACAGAAGCATCCCCCTCGTCAGACAAATTAATAATTAGACAAGAATTACGACCTCAGCAATAAACTCTCGGAACCTTTACATCATGTGATTTAAGGACAATTAATGTCTCTATAAATGTTTCACCTAGTCCTTTACCCAATTATCAGGTGCACGGGGGTAATTATTACCTATTACATTATAGGGTAAGTCACCATTACGACAGTAATTTACTGATGCACGCATACCCTTTCATTCATCATTGGTATATGATAGATACTGCTTTAAAATACAATCGGGTAGAGTGCTATATATAATTAAATCGAAATTAAATATTAAAGACAGAGTAATAGGCAGCTTCTTTAACTAATTAAAACAATCAAAATAAAAACAAAATGATACGCACTGCATTAACACACAAAAGCAATGAAAAAACATCTATATCTAATATCTATTAATATTCAGGGATATATTGCCGAACACAATTAGAGATGTGATGATTCCGTCACATCATTGCACCGGAAGTGTGACGTCAACTCCTGTTCCTGTGTTCAACTATTTCGTTGCATGTTTGAAAACAACTGACCATTTACCCTTACAATAAGTGTAATACAATAACTACATATAAGTTTTCCTTCAACCCCTAGCTTTACACCTATGTAGTAGGAGTATTATCAGTTTTGGTGAGCAGAACGAATTACCGACACAGATGATCGCCGGCGGCAGCTGAAACTTCATTCGATGTTGCCATTAATAGAATTAGTCAATGTCCTTTTTTGTTCCCAGTTAAGCCATTTTATGTCTTAATAACAATCAAACAGTTATCATTACACTTTGGGGGCACCCCTCCGACACTAATTTTAAATATTAGATCACGACGTATTAGATAGTGTACTTGATGCTCGCGCCGTCAGGTGGGATGTCGGGATAAAAACTAGGTGAAATCTACTCACCAACACCGTATCATGTGACAATTAGAACGGTGCAGTTCGTTACAGATACAAAGATTTGAGAATTATCTACTAGACATTAAAACATTTAAAAGCAGTGAAATGACCTAATTTTGCAATAGAGACATTAAAAAAAAGAAATAATGACCTACATGTATAATATTATGGCATAAAATACATCAAATTCCTTTTCTCTAATTTATATATTATTATTAAATATTATTTATCTGTTATTACGACATCCGATTCTGTTCAGAATGAGCGTTAATAGACACATTCCAGAAATAGGAAACCTTCACTTCCTGTACTGGGAGGATTTAATTTACAAATTACATAGTGACCGAACATTCATTTGTTTGAAACACAGGAATTGGTGATTGACAAGTTATTCATAAAAATCAGCTAACTTTACGTAGGAAGGTTTAGAAATGGTTACCTGTGGGCCGTTGTTTAATTTAATGCAAAAAGAAATATTATAAAATTTGATGTACATCTTATAATCTGAGCATTAATGTGACCCTAAGGCTTCAGTAGTATAATTTTATGCTAAACATATATCTATAAATACACCACTATCAGTCATTCATCATTTGTAATTGAAAAGTATTCACCTTTGGCAAATAATTTCGCCGTTGTTCATCGAAGTACATAACACTGATAGAATACTAAATGCCATCAATGTTTATCAGGATAAGAAATCCTAACAAAAAACTATTAAAACAAATAAGAGAAGCTGTCATATTTTTTTTCTTCTAAATATATTGAACCATTCAGACACTGTTCTAGTCCCCCATGAATCCTAGCTGTGACTTTGTTATAAGTAAGCTCTAAGTGTTATTACATGTTGCCTTCTAATTAATGAACCCTTTACTATCTAATTTTAACATCTCTGTGATAGATCATTACAATTTTTCATGCTTTACGTTTGATAAAATATCGAAGATCGGCAATAATCATAAAAGCGCAACTATATGAATATTTATGTTTTCGACACCCTGTATCAGTGTGTGATCAAGCATTAACTGGTCTCACACGCCGGATTATAGAATTATCTCCCCAATGCCCACCTATCACACAGGTAACTAACAGTACGATTTTATCTGTATTTAATGGCTTTTCTTGTCCCCGGGCGATTGACATAGTGCTCACCAGTATATTAGAAAGTGATCAGTGCAACTAAACCATTTTAATTTTGCTGATTGATTTTTTGGGAGGGGAGTTAGAAGGAAGTGAGATGTTTTTCTTTGGGTTTTCTCTTTTTTATGTTTTTGTTTGTCGTTTCGTTGTCTCGGCTGTAAATAACATGTACGCTTTGATACTTCAACTGTCATTTCCCACGTAAGATTTGAACTTTACTCTAATACCCAACGGTATTGTTATGGCAACGTAAACTCTCAATAGTATGTAGTAAAATTTAACCAAAAAATATTTAATGAAAAAATAGGATGACATTTCTAGACATAGGTGCTGGGGGTAAAAGTCTTATTTGAGAATTATCTATCACCACTTTTGTAACGTGTATCTGTTATATTGTCTTAGGAGTTTATTGTTAAATCACGTTTAACTAAGGCTTTTCTCCCACTTATTCACCTTAATAAAGATATGTTATTTCAGTATTGAATACATATCTGTCTTGTTATCAAAAGAGCGAAGACTTCTCGTGTACAATCAAGTTGCTGAAACAGATATTTCGTGCCAAACATGTTCATCTTTTTTCAACTAAATTCATCTTTTGATCGATTTTACTAAACAATTATCTTCTTGATAGTTATTTGTATTAAGAAGAGAAATTAGCAATGATTGAGTGCATTTATATATTTCGATTCTAACGTGACAGATCCCCTAATAAAGTTTGGCGGTAAACACGATCTAAGTGACGATTTTAAGACCCCTCTCAGGAATTGGAGTTTGCTGTGATGCCAAGCGCCGCGATTGAGTCCGACACCTTATTCGGCGGCGGCCCTGGAAAATTTAGTACATTAAAATGGAAGTTAAAAATATACTTCAGTATTTATTTGAAACTGTCAGATTTTGCATTTTACAAATCTGTTGTTTTATTTTAATTGTTTTATGTAAATAATTGTATACTGGAGGTTGGGGTTAAATTCTTCGAAAGGTAATAATAAGGTTCATCCGTAGCAGGAGCATCATTTTTTTTTTTGTAAAGTAGAGATGAAAATGGAATAATTCAAGCTTTTTTTCTACAAACATTCCCAAATGTAACGTATAAGAATTCAGAGTTAGTGATCATTCCACTGCAATAGATCTAGTTGTAGAGAAGATAGAGTGTCCGCGGTCTGAGTTTCTGATGCCTTGCTTTTAATCTTCCACAGTCTCCGGGGACCCGTAGCCCTAAAGAACTGGCACGGGCGCCTATATAAAACAATTAGTTGTCTTTATTTGGCGCTGACTCATAGTTCAATGTATCGTACAGTTGTCTATCGTAACAGAGTCACTGTGATTAAAGCGGCCCTTCTCATCACCCTTCAGACGATGTCAAACACTCTTGCAAAAAGAAGTGCGTTGTTACAACGCACTTTGAAAAATTACGCACTTTGAAAAAAATTTTCAAAGTGCGTTAAAATTTGGGACCAAGCTAACGCACTTTGAAAAAATTTTTTTTTTTCAAAGTGCGTTAATATCGACCATATTAACGCACTTTAAAAAAAATATAAAGATTGATCAAAATTCCTTCAAATAATCGATATGATAAATAACAGATCCTGGTTTGATAACTTTTTTATGATAAAGTCACTGTAGGACCTGAGATATTGACGTTTTAAATATTTAAGGTTTTGAAAAAATAAAGGGGAAAATTAAAGGGTCTTGAAAAAAGAGTAACGATTTTTTAAGTTCATTAATTCGTTTCTTCTTTTTTTTAATTCTAGTCTTTGATAAGTAGATGTAAAGGTGTATAGGGGGCACTAACAGAGGACAGCTTCAAGCAACTTTGCATTTATCATAATAAAAAGGGGCCAATTTGATTGTTCAAAACTATGAAAATTCTTTCTTTCTCATAAATTTAACTGTACTTAAAAATTTCTAGTTTTCATCTGTTTTAATTAACTCATTTATTATTGAAAGTTTTCAACGTCATACCAGTTAGGTAAATACATAATTATATGAATGCTTTGTGCGTGCTTGACTTTCTCCTAGATTTGAGGAAGGTCTCAGTATTGTAGTACACCCCCACAACGTCAGGTATCCCGAGTCAAAACTCTGTCGTGGTGCTCCTGAATAACGTCATTCAATTACTAAATACGAGCTATTGGCAAAGACGTTTTCATAGGGAAAATCAAATATTGATTGTTTTTATTATCTAGGCCCTGATCTGAAAATATTTATCTAAAAATCTTTCCATGATAAAACAAACATATAAATCAAAACACTTGTATCAGAGGTGTCGGCTGATTTTCTTCTGTTTACATTACCTGTCTACGTATGATAGGCCCCTTTTGATTGGTGCTTATCATTGACGGCCCCAAGAAAAACCAGATGAGGACAGCTAGTGGTCCAATGGCAACGTGTTGGCGTTGACCATTGTATAGTTCATTGTACAACTTTATTTTCAAGTAATGATAATAGCAAATTACTACATCAGGTCATTTAAGTACAACTTGGTTAGCCCTTTAATACAAATTTTGAAAGTAACGTTCCCTCGATCCAACCGTTTTGACGTTAGTCCGTGTGACATGCGCACCATACACTGTATCATATAAACCGAATTTTCCTATCCCATCAATCGACGCATTAGAACTATAATTTAATATTACACATGATTATGAGTATATTAATAATTATAATTATATTAATAATGCACTTAGTTTGTCTGCTGATAAAAAGATGTAAAGGGAATAAATAAGTTTTAAAAACAGAATATACATGTATTTACAAAAATTGTTGGGGCTCGTGAGACCTAATTTCAGAGATGCAAATAATTTTGCTATTAAAACTATCTTAAGTTTGATTTAGATCATATCTTAATTTAATTAATTGATTATAAATATATAGTTTTTATTTTTTAAATGCCAAATGAGGTCGCTTGATATAATTTTATGATGGATAAATAACACTTACTATAATTTCCCTGTCATTTTACTAGACAACGTCTTGGGGACCCTCTACGTATTTGACTGAGTAAGTCTCTTTATCCCTAAGTGTTAAGTCAATGACGGGAGGGGGAAGTTCCCTCAGCTCCAGGGGTAAACAGAACTTCCATTGATCCTTCACATACTTCTGAAATGATAGAGTTATGAATCAGTATCTCTCCCCATTTCATCAATCGACAAAACAATAACGATGTTCTGTCATGCAATCTCCTATGTGTAACTTAATTAACTTTTGTTCATTTTTTTATTGTGTTTTGTTTCATGTTCTAATGCTTTTACTATATTATCCGCAACTTTATGATTAGCTACCTACAACTTCCGGTCACGATTGCTCGGATCCGGATCAATGAATTTCAGATTCGTTATCTAGCGATCCGTTATTGTTAAAGGAATTCATTCTGTTACTAAGTGGTGACATAGCAGAGGCGAAAATTTGAAAACAATCACACCTCTCTAACTTTCTTTAAATTTGGAATACCCCATGGCTGCAAGAAAACCATTCAGAAACTCCTGTCGCTTAACGTAATTTGTGACGCCGAATTTTAATATTTTATGTACTCCAGGAATTTAAAGCAAGTCAAAATGATATTGGATTCTATTTATATTTGGTAGCAACGGTGAGTTATGAGAAATGTGAATTCCTATAAATGTCAAATACCCGGTTGTTTGTAACAAGAGATTTCCATTCTTCATTATTGTCCGAGGATACAGATAGATCGATCTTAATAGGGTAGGGTAGGGGCCAGGGTGTTTAGAAGAATTGTGAGTAACGTGCTGTCTATTTTCAACGGTTAAAATTTATTCAAAATGCTTAGGTTTTAACTTATTTTTGGTTTTTAGTCTTTAAAACACACTATAATGAATTTTGTTTAAAATAATTGGACGGCAAACACTAGAAAGAAAGGATCGCTGGGTTGTCCCTTAATTTATACTTTGCAGCTAATTTTTATCTAAAAATAACATCTCAGGGAAAAAGAAATTTATATGCTTCCTCATTTTTGTAGGAGTAAAGACTTTTAAAAAATCGGTTTTTGGTTTGAAATGTCGACTGTTGAAGATTAATTATCAAAACAGATGATAACAAATAAACGCCACTAAATACATTTATAAGATAAATGCTCGTGATATTTCAAGTTCAGGCTGATATTTCTCTTTAAGGTTGTTTTAGAAAACATTGAAATATTGTATAACAATGTCTTTCTCCGACTTTTGTTCATATTGATCAAAATCATTCATTATATTGTTCAAACGTTATGTTAGATATACATAAGTATTTAAAGTCAGCGAGATGGGTTTTATGAACGAGAGAGAGAGAGAGAGCCTATTGTATTAGAAATTCATATGAGTGCAAGACGATTTGTCTTTAATTTAGAGAATAAGAATAGATCTGAATATAGAATGCCCTTGGCCAGATATTAATGAAGCAATTATTGTACTTTACAGATATGCAACAGTGCGCCTTCCTGTACTACTGGTGTATTTTATTTTCCGTCATCGGAGTTACCTCCTCCTTGTATCTTCCAAACATGCATAGATCCAGAAAGAACGCCATATCCTCAATACAATCAAACTACAAAGGTAAGACCACCTTAACTTAAGGTTAATACAGTCAAACTACAAAGGTAAGACCGCCTTAACTTAAGTTCAATACAATCAAACTACAAAGGTAAGACCACCTTAACTTAAAGTCAATACAATCAAACTAAAAAAGTAAGACCGCCTTAACTTAAGTTCAATACAATCAAACTACAAAGGTAAGACCGCCTTAAAGTTAAGGTCGATACAATCAAAGTACAAAGGTAAGACCGCCTTAACTTAAGTTAAATACAACTTAAACAATATAAGATTTAGGTTTGCTTCCGTAAAACAAGGTAAAGGTAGTCGACAAAGACATTTCAACCCAGTAAAACTAAATTTAGAAGAATTATTTTTGTTACTATAGCGACGTCAGGTTTACTTCAAAACCAGCTCACATAAATAATGTCAGCTTTTGCTGTAAATAAGGGTAATGTCACTCAGTTTTCAAGTTACCTCATGTTTTAGTTTAAAATAAGCTAGAAAAAAAGGATATTTTTCTCTTTAAAAAGTTAGGAAGTTAGTATTCTGTAACTTTAAAATGAACTTACAAAAGTTAGGCTAACGTCACCTTTAACATTAAAATCAACTTACCAAAGTCACAGTACGTTATATATTTAACTTGAAATTAAGCTAAAACAATTACATCACTTTTCAATTTAAAAAAATCATACGAAATTCAGGTTAATCATCGTTTTGTTATAAATCGACTTTAAAAAATTACACCAGCTTTTAGTGTTAAATAAGGAATACATAGAGTTAAATAAGGTAAAAAAAATTTACGTCACTTTAACTCTAAAACAGCTTACAAAAGTTACGCCATATCTATCTTTTAAATCCATTCACAAAAGTTAATCATCTTTAACTTAAAATCTTAAAATTCACATTGTTAACTTTAATTGACGGGCTCGATCAAAAGAAAGGTGTCGAATTGAAATAAAAACGAAATTCAAAAACTTAGGGGAGGGGGTATACATGTTATTAACATTTTTTTTCTGTTGTACGGCATCGAAGACGAAAGAAAATGCATATTATACACAAACTGATATTAAGCTATTTTCATTTTTAATGAATAATCCAAAATATTATTTTCGATATCATATTTGTACTTTTGCTTAATAATCATATTTGAGTCAACATTCAGTTAAGTTAATTAATCAGACAGTTAACTTTTGATCTGTCCCTTAGCAGTCATCTTACAGTGGAATTCCTAATTTAAACTTCACAATCAGATTACGAAAGGTAACGTAGGTTTGAACTTTACAGTCAACTAACAAAATTTCAATTCAGAAACCAAATAAACCAACACTCACCACTTAGAACTATATCTTAACAATTAATGGCGAGGACAAACTAATTACAATCATTTGACAAATGGTAATGCAATCAAAGCAAGCAATCAGAATAATCAAATTTTTAGATATAAGAAGGTAACACATACTCAGTATTTGACGTTTTTAGTATTTTAAAGCTCAATGACCTATATAAATATGTAAAGAAATTTCTAAGATTTAGTCAAACAAAATACAACAAAGGAGTGAAGCTTAAAGCACAAAATCAATTAAAAAAAAAGATTAGAAAGTGAGATACATTTCATGTGGCAGATGCTATTGATTGAAAGGAAAAATATAATTTGTTCTAATATTTCTTGTTTCATGTTCACTACGGATAGATGAAACAGTCTTTTGCAATTTCATCCCTTATCATTTATTAATTCAATCGATTAAATAAAGCTGACGTTTGTTTTTTTCTCCAAATAGTGACACTCTATATGTGTGAGAGGATTATTGAAAATTGAATCAGTATTCTTTTTTTTTCATTATTTGCCAAAGAATAAAAAAATATATATAGAGCATTTATAAAGGATGTAAAGAAGGGCATTTTTCAAACAAACTGATCGTAAGGTATAAGAAGAAAAGACGGAATAAATCGTCTACCAAAACTGAAAAAACGTCGTAAATTCAAGCAGATAATTAGCTTAACTAACGCATTTGCAGAGACAGTTGTCTTAATTTTACCTTCAAAGCGATTTAGGTCTCAATTAACTATCCCAGTTCCCTCTAATGGTAGCAATAGGACGGGCAACCGGGGATGCTCCTAATTACACGAATTTCCCCTCCGTAGGATTTGTTAGAATAAATGGCAGCATTAACGGTAAATTTACTGTTGATTGGCCATCAGAAATACAAATCAGGTGCACATCGGCCCTCTTTTATTCCGAAACTTTCGAATTCAGGAAAATTAAATTACAACAGAATTAAACAGCATCATGCTAATCGCATTAGAAGGAACTCTTGGAAAATTAGAATGATAATACACTTAGAAACAGTTCTTCCCTGGAAGGAAGTATCATTGTTTAATATTTATTGTTAAAACAAATTGAAAAACATATATCTATAATAGCACCAATAATAATTAATATCACAATAATAAAATGTCTTTTGAACAAATAAACACAGAGAAATTTAACTTAGCAAAACAAAGCATTTCATTGGTAACTGAAACTTGCTTTAATATTTCAAAATGGTTTAAGTGGGAAATCGGTTGAAAATCGACTCCATCGACAAAGAGCTAGAGCCATGAACAATACATATTGTACATTGTATGGACTATAAAGATTCTTAAAACACAAAAGACTATGAAGAAGGTTACTGCGTTCGTATCTTTTCAAATCAAACATGAACAATGAAAATCAATGATAATGGGAAAAAAGTTTTAACAAGATAACAAAAATCATCCTCATTGTTATTTTGAGCAATGGTCCTCGAAATAGCATGAGAACAATCGTGAAAGAAGAGTAAAATATAAAATACCATGGTCTGCTATATTTGTCTACCTCCCCCGAAATACACGCTGTTTTAATAGTTGTAAGCCAAAGAGCGGTTGATGGATTGCCTATATTCGTTTGTGTTCGAGCACCAACACCCATCAAAATACGGAAGTCGTCGACTAAAGGTTCAGACTCCTTTTGATAGTGTATTCTGTAAAACAAGCATCAGTGATGCAGGACAAGGATCAAATAACACCGTATCACTGGGCTGGGAATGTATCGCAGACAAAGTGCCATTATAAGGTTTCTGTAATTGGCTCCCGGTAATTTTCATTGTCTAGTATGAAAAGATGAGATTGCACACGAATGATGTCAAATTTTCTCTTTTATCCTGCACGTCTATCATACCGATTTATTAAAAGTGCCTGATCAAAATATACCAATGATATAACAATCTGCGGATTGCTTATAAACTGGAAAGTTTAGAGACTGTTGTCATAGGTGAAAATTTAAAAAATAATACTCAAGTATTGCTGGTTTTTTCGACAGACATCGAGTCTTTTTGAAGATGAGGCACAAAAACCATTATCGTATTCGGGGTAACTGCATTGTAAAATAGTCCTAAAAAGGCTCGGGATCGTGGTTTACTCGGTTGATTTCACTAAGTGTAGGCGTTACCGTGGCATTGAACTTTCCATGGAGTCGATCGGATACAATCGAGATCAGGGTTTGTTTAGCCGTACGTAAATTGGTTATAACACATGCGATAAAACGTCTAGATTCAATCAAATAATGGTCAAAATATTCAATAAAAAACATCATCTCTCACTATGGCTATAAAAAATACAGATTAACACAAACGCTACAGGCAGAGGCCTCATGCCATGGGAAACAAGTATGACGCTATTGTGACGAAGCACACCAGAACTTTCCGCTATCTCTATCTCACTGTCTTCATCCGCGAGTATATTTAGCACTTTATGATACCATTGACTTAATTATAAGAATTCTGAATGTTCTTAGCACCGTGTGACTTGAAAACTAGTTGGTATCAGATTTGATGTGATATGGTATCTTGGCTTCATTCAATATCGTAGCGAAGAATTACGATCTTGAACGCTGCGCTAGCCTATAGCTGCTGCATAGGAATGAAAAGCGTTCTGTATACATAGCAGGTAGCTCGCCAAACTGCTAAGTTAGAAATTTATGATCTTGAACGAAGCCCCAATTGCTCTCACTTTTGTTTCCCGTGTGCTAGTTAACACAAAAATGTTCGCTCCTTCGGGCGAATTTTAATTATTTCAAAACCAATATATATTTTTTGACAAAGAATGCACGACTTAATTTAATTTAAACAATAATTGAATGAAACAAAAGGATTTTTATCTGTTTATAGCAGGCTCTGACTAGAAAAATCCTCCTTCTATGCACGTCTTGTTGCAGAAAGTGCATTTGGAGAAAAAAGGCTAAATTACCTTAGGTAAAACATGTACTTTTTCCTGCTCCTTTTGAAATATATCAAATATTAATTGAATTTTAAAATTGATTCTAATTTTAGGTGCCGTGGGAGTGAGGTGGGACAAGAGAAATGACCTCCAGGGAAATTTACATTCACGCTTCAGGCACCACTCAAAGAGTTTTAGAACAAAACATAGATTTATCTCAGAGATGTTCAGAATGTTTGATTTAAATGGTAAGTAAAGTTTAGGACATTATTTAGAAGCCATCGTCTTCCATAAATCAAAGAGTTATATATCAATGTTATATTGACGCGTGTTAACTTGGAAATAACTATTTTTAAAGAGATATTGATGTATTTGTTCTACAAAGAATCCACAACTTTTAGTTTATTAGTTTATACACAACCTTCTTTGAATGTGATGAAGCGTTTCTTTTATGAAAATAAAAGGTAGCTAAAACATTAATGAACAAAAGGTCACACAAATTTCACTAAAACCTGATTTTTTATTGAAGGTGACGGATGCGTGGAGCGAGATGAATTTGAGTATGTTCTAGATTTCATGGACATCTGGATGTAGTGTGTGAAATCTCGACATTTTCATTCCCTGCTCAAATCTGAAAGAAGACATTTAGATAAAGACATTCCCCGGAATGATAATTATTTCTAAGACCCACATGTCACCACGTGACACTAGAACGGTAACGCCCATTGGTGGATTTTTTCCGATAGGGAGGAAGTAGAGGAGGATCCGAATCTGTCTCAGTTTTGTCACCGACTCCATTTGACATAGGACACTGCCATGACCGATCAACAAACGGTTGTGGGTTCATACAACCAAACAAAAGAAACAACCAGGCACGACTTATCACATTTTAGTGATTTTAATTAGCGACATCACTTCCGGGATACTTTGCTTTGATTAATATTAAATTGACTGAAAAAAAACCCCACAATTTTAGAATTTTCCTCTTTCATTGAAGTTTTTCTCTGATATTTATAATTTCTTACTTTGCAGTAGCATTAAGCAATCTTTTGAATAGTTTTAAACTTAGCAGCACACAAATCATAATGCATGATATTTCAACTTTCGAAAATTTGAACTAGTGCATCACTGATGATATTTGTCATACAAGAGTCATGTGTGAATGGTCCTGAAAGCTCGACTTGATAACTTATTCATTGATAATGTACATATTTCCTATGAGTTGTTGATATTTGTTTATTTATTGTTATTTATTTGTCATACTGTTTTCTTATAGTTTTATTTTTTTGATATACGTGTAAAATATGAGTGATATAATTTAAAGTGGATGAGATATTTATATTTTACCTGACAGTTATTAAGGCTTTTCTTGTTTCTTCTCTACCTACAACCATTGTTATAGTAACATTCCAGCATGAACAGTTTCATTCCAACGTAATTAAAAATTCTACAGCAAGATCCGTATTTAATTAAAAATATGTTAATTAAAAATAAATGAAACTGTGACATTTGACTGTGCTGAATTTCAATGGAATGGATCCATGGAATTAAGTATAAATTATACAATGTTGACCATTGTTACTTCACTTTTTAAATATATGTATATCAAGAAATAAAAACATTATTTTCATGCTTGAACTATGTTATTAATTACGATAACTTGAAACAATCTACTATAATTAGTATACTGTGTACGCACTTGATACTTTTTCAGGCGGACGACGGAATGTCGCATCCCTCTCAAGCCCACTTGTCGCATCAAGCATAAATATATCTCTAGAACTTGTAATCTGGGCAGACTTAAGAATTATTTTTTAAGATTTATGAAATAAAACGTATTGCCAACTTTTGAACATCAAACATTATATGTGAAATGCCAATGACCCTGTAAGTAGATCATTATGAGGGTTAAAGTTTTTCTAATACAAAATAAGCTTCAAGATGAAGGTCAAGGACGAAATGTATTGATAGCCAAAGGAAGGCCCTATCAAAAGATTTAAACATAGTGATATGTTTTCACTAGGTTGTTTCCTAAGTTAAGCCTGCAACAACCGTTCAAAGGTCAAAGCAAAGATAAACTCAAATGTAAAGGTCAAAAATGAAGATTGTTAGTATTCTAGTGAAAGTCATATCATAGGGAATACACATGTGAAATATGAAAACCTTGCATTAAGCATTCAAGATATAACCAGGTTAAATTTTGAAAACGTTAAATTGAAGGTAAAAAAAGATATCCCATGTAAGGCCTTGTCTTATTCCTGTGAACTATGAACATTTTAATCTTATTTGTTAAAAAAAAATAACCCATCATCATGATGGTAATTATTTAAAGTGGGTCTAACTCCAAGGACGTTAAAGAACAAACAAACTCCATGGCCAAAGGGTCAAAACCGTTGGTACCCGTGGGAAGGTTTTGACATAATAATACACGTGTAAATTAATTGAAACCGAACCTAAGTTTCAACCATTTAGATTGCTAAAAAGGTCAAATTTCAAGGTAAAAGTTCAAAAATATTTGTACCAACGCAAAGAAATTAGCATAATGAATGTACATGTTAAACAAGAGGCCCATGGGCCTTATATTTCACATGAGCATCATGCAACAAATTTCCAACAATTGAATTTGGTTCATGTTTTAAACCAGAGGCCATGATATTCACAATTTAAAAAAAGGTACCATTGCTCATCAAAACTATACACTTAGATACAACCTTTCGTTTTCCGGCACCTATATTGTGCAGTCTTTTCTTGCTTTACAGTACAGGTTAAATTCTCATATCTTCGCCATACTCATAATTTTCATAAATCTTTCTCTGTATGATACAGATTCCTTTAACGAAACACATGATTTTGACTCATTATGTAACTTTAAAGAAGCAGGAATGCAAAATAGGTGTGATAACTATCTTTCGGAATTTTTAGATACAAACATGAGGCCTATAGGCTACAATGTTCACATGTGCTAAGTTGTGCTGAAAAATGTCACGTTCAGCCTTTTGTCACGCAGACAGCGAAGTATTTACCAACAGAATTGAAAAATAATGCGTTAAAAAGCCGCAAGAGAAAGTAAGTGTCCATCATTGAGAATAATACTGCAAATACGTAGAACCTTGATTGTAATTTTGTCTGAGAAATGTTATGAGGATGACTGCAACGGTCTAACTTCTTATGTGTTTCTGGATCGTCAATACATCAAGGCTGTGTCTTTCTATATATCAAGCGTAGAGTCAATAGGCTCATTGGTGGCATTTGTTATGAACCTGTATCGTGTTCTATACAACATTGACGTCCCCCCACCCCCCACCCCAAAAATACCTAAAATATAATGTCATATGTACTCTAATAATAAAAATCCTATCCATAAGATTTCATAGAACATTTTACAATTTGAACTAGATGCTGTCATGAGACAGTAATACCCGCACTAAGGTGTTTGCCTCTAAATACACGCTCCTACATATTGGGCGGCTTTCCATTTATCCCTAAGTGTTAAGTCAATGACGGGAGGGGGAAGTTCCCTCAGCTCCAGGGGTAAACAGAACTTCCATTGATCCTTCACATACTTCTGAAATGATAGAGTTATGAATCAGTATCTCTCCCCATTTCATCAATCGACAAAACAATAACGATGTTCTGTCATGCAATCTCCTATGTGTAACTTAATTAACTTTTGTTCATTTTTTTATTGTGTTTTGTTTCATGTTCTAATGCTTTTACTATATTATCCGCAACTTTATGATTAGCTACCTACAACTTCCGGTCACGATTGCTCGGATCCGGATCAATGAATTTCAGATTCGTTATCTAGCGATCCGTTATTGTTAAAGGAATTCATTCTGTTACTAAGTGGTGACATAGCAGAGGCGAAAATTTGAAAACAATCACACCTCTCTAACTTTCTTTAAATTTGGAATACCCCATGGCTGCAAGAAAACCATTCAGAAACTCCTGTCGCTTAACGTAATTTGTGACGCTGAATTTTAATATTTTATGTACTCCAGGAATTTAAAGCAAGTCAAAATGATATTGGATTCTATTTATATTTGGTAGCAACGGTGAGTTATGAGAAATGTGAATTCCTATAAATGTCAAATACCCGGTTGTTTGTAACAAGAGATTTCCATTCTTCATTATTGTCCGAGGATACAGATAGATCTTAATAGGGTAGGGTAGGGGCCAGGGTGTTTAGAAGAATTGTGAGTAACGTGCTGTCTATTTTCAACGGCTAAAATTTATTCAAAATGCTTAGGTTTTAACTTATTTTTGGTTTTTAGTCTTTAAAACACACTATAATGAATTTTGTTTAAAATAATTGGACGGCAAACACTAGAAAGAAAGGATCGCTGGGTTGTCCCTTAATTTATACTTTGCAGCTAATTTTTATCTAAAAATAACATCTCAGGGAAAAAGAAATTTATATGCTTCCTCATTTTTGTAGGAGTAAAGACTTTTAAAAAATCGGTTTTTGGTTTGAAATGTCGACTGTTGAAGATTAATTATCAAAACAGATGATAACAAATAAACGCCACTTAAATACATTTATAAGATAAATGCTCGTGATATTTCAAGTTCAGGCTGATATTTCTCTTTGAGGTTGTTTTAGAAAACATTGAAATATTGTATAACAATGTCTTTCTCCGACTTTTGTTCATATTGATCAAAATCATTCATTATATTGTTCAAACGTTATGTTAGATATACATAAGTATTTAAAGTCAGCGAGATGGGTTTTATGAACGAGAGAGAGAGAGAGAGAGAGAGAGCCTATTGTATTAGAAATTCATATGAGTGCAAGACGATTTGTCTTTAATTTAGAGAATAAAAATAGATCTGAATATAGAATGCCCTTGGCCAGATATTAATGAAGCAATTATTGTACTTTACAGATATGCAACAGTGCGCCTTCCTGTACTACTGGTGTATTTTATTTTCCGTCATCGGAGTTACCTCCTCCTTGTATCTTCCAAACATGCATAGATATCTATAAAATCCTATTTATTTCTTACCTTTTTTAATTTCTTAGTTTTGATTTCCACTTCCTGTTGTAAGGATTGGAACCCTTCCTCCATTTCTATTGCCTTCTCTTCTCTCTCCTCCAATTTCTGTTGAATTTCTCTTTCCCTTTTCTATAAACAAACACAAAACAATATTAACATCAAAGCAGCTTGATATTATAGGTTATGGTTTTACAGCAGGAAGACAAATCTTTGCTAAAATATGGACACATTAGCTGAACTGAAATACTGTATACTGGGTTATTTTCACCCGTGTTATTTTCACCCTTTCATATTTGGAAACAAGTTTGTTCCATTTTAAATTTGCCCAAAAAGTTTTTTTTAAAGATATAATTTACTTTGAATTCACCGTTTTAAATTTGCCCACTTCCGACGAGTGCGAAAGGGGCGAAAATTTTCCAGTGAGTAAATACATTATATCCCTGTCTAAACTGTACTTGTAATACTGTAGATCACTAAATTTTTGCGACACCTTATTTTTTTCGAGAGAAAAATTGACTCTTTATGAGCGAGACATAATTTTCACAAATTATTAATATTTCTCAATATAATCTTAAGGAATATTATTATATGAGAGAATGAAATTTTCGCATGCTCACTGTCTCGCGTAATTATGCGAAAAAAAGTTCTTGCGAATGAAAAGTGGTTTACAGTATACACTTCCACAAGAAAGCATTAACAAATAAACGAGAATGTCAGAACTATTTTAAATGATTTATAATCATTGTACAGTTTAATTAACCCCTTGATACCTTCTGGTCAGAGATTTCTCTTCTCCTCTGTTCCAGTGCCCTCTGCTGTTCATTAGTGTGGTCCACAATATTCTTCCCTCCCATCAAAAGTTTGCTTTCCATGGCCTGATAATAGAAAAATTTTACATTTTAAATATTTTCCCAACAGAATATTTTCATCATGGAGTTAAAAAGAAAATCATGGTTGCTTAAATTGCCACCTGACCTTTATTTTAGAAGCTAATGCATCTCTGGCTTGCTTCTCAGAATTCAGCTTTTCTTCTCTATCGTGCACTTCTTCAATTAAACGATCTTTTTCCTAAAAAAAAACAAACAAAGAAATCAGTACATTTATTCTCCTCTTCTCCACAGATCACAAAATATTTATCTCTGTATACTCTTGAAACACAGACTGGTTATTTTCTTACTGGCTACAGTGCAAAACATGATTAAAGTAAAATCTTTCTGTAACAAAGTCTTGTTACATTACATGCATGTACCTCTTGTAATATGTAATGGTTAAAGTACAAACTTCCTGTAACAGAGTATTGCTAGAGTATAGACCTCTTGTAATATGGACTGGTTAGTGTACATACCCTAAAAATATCAACAGGCTTGTGTATATACCTCTCATTTTAATTGATTGTATACAATTATCTCATTTTAAGACAGACTTGTTTCAGTACGAACCTCTTGATTTAACATACTGATTATGTAACAGACCACCAATAACATGGTTTGGTTGCTTACCTCCTGTAACATGGTCTGGTTACATACATCCAGTAAGATGGTCTGGTTACATACCTCATGTAACATGGTCTGGTTACATACCTCCAGTAACATTGTCTGGTTACATACCTCCTGTAACATGGTCTGGTTACCTTCCTCCTGTAACATGGTCTGGTTACATACCTTCAGTAAGATAGTCTGACACTCTGACACACTGACGGACGGGTCAAAAACATTATACCTCACGCAACTAGTTGCGTGAGGTATAATAAAGCTAACGGAGAATATATGTCAAAAACCATAAATGTACTTTTCTTAAAATGCGAAAGCTAATTACAATGATTCAATGTCGTATCACCATTTTGTTTAGCTCACCGCAACAAAGATGGGGGGAAGCTTCTGTGTTACCATAGGTGGTAGCGTCGGCGTCCAAGGTTAAAATTTTTTATGTAGTTTTCTTGTAAACTTCTTTGCCCTACATTGATAAGAGGTGCATTGAAGAAAGATACTTTGAGTGTGTTTTGTACCAGTCAAGGTTTCAGATGCTGCAATTTCCGCAGTGAATGACAATGTTAATTGTTTTGGTGCAGGTTAAAGTTTTAAGTACAGGTTAAAGGTTTTTAGTGCAGGTCTCATTTCCAAGTTACTGTGAACCCTGTATTGACCATTTTTAAACTTGCATGAATGATACATGGATTCACACTTCTAATCTTGCTTTGGAAGCTGGGTTTGACCTATAATTTCCGGATGAGTGAACAGGCTAAGGTCTTTGGAACAGGTTCATTATAAAGTAAATGCAAGTAGAGCTTTTTAAAAATGTTTACCGTCTTAAGCAACAAACTTAAACAATAAGCTGAACTACACCTATCAGGTCATATTTGTTATTCTTGAGAATGTCTTGGTTTTGTATTTCTTCATTTAGTTTTTTACTGGCAAAAGCCCTGCAAACTGAAAGGTTAACCAGACGCTCGACTGTCTCCGTAAACTACGAGTCACCTCTGCTGATTGCGTCAGATTCTTCAAACAGTAAAAAGGGAACGAATAAAAGCAAGCTATAAAGCTTGCATGCTAAAGAGATCAATTCTTTACAATGAAAATATAGAAACTCTTTTGAAGTTGTTGCTAAAAAGAAATAGCATGTTATTTAGAATTAATGACTACCGATTTCCACTGTTCGTTTTGTTATATTTTTTTAAGATTGAAATTCATGAAAGTCCAAACACTGATCTAAAAAAATCATTGGAAGAAGGTGCTATGGAGGAGAGTTCATACCCGCCGTGTGTCCCTTGTCATGATCAGGAAATAGTTCAATTCTCTGTCATCCTTGGACTTTTAGTAATGCGTGGCATTCACGGCGCCACGCAATTAACGTCTCTCAAATGGCGAATATATTATCATTAGTTAAGAAATAAATAACATCAGGATCTTTAAATTGTTGTTGACAACGATTAGACGACTCAATCCCACCTCTTTGCCGCACGAGACGCTATTATTGGATATTTGCTCTATCGTTGACATTCGCCCGAATTTCTAATCCCATGTATATTTCAACAGTGAATGAAAGCTGTGTAAATTTCAGACGCTAATCATGTAACGTCGAGAAAACCACGCCGTATTGAAAGTCCAAAGGTAAACAGAGAATTGTACTATCTGTCCGAATTTTTTAAAGCAGACCGATAGCTACAGCCTTACGGATAATCTTTATCTTAACTTTTTTTAATTGAAAAGAGATAGGGCTTTTATATTTCACTTGTGCATTACCTGTGATAAAATATTTACAAACATGCTATGATTTTTGACCCTATGAACTTGAAATTTGTTGAACAGTACGACATTTAACTCCGAACACGACATTGTCAAGACTTTTAACTACCATTTCTAATTAATTATGATATCCAAAATATTTTAATATCACTTGGTGTGATTTCTTAGTAGTATCACAAGATCTCATTTTGAACTCGAAAACATCTGCGCTTTTTTAAAGAAAGGAAGTCCTTAAACTCATATATCTAATCCCATATGTTTGGATTTTCAGTCCCACCAACTATCCCAACACTCTCTCATGGGAGAAAAAATGTCAGATGGGATATTTTCTCCCATAGGGATTTTTTCTCCCATGAATTTGTTTAAATGGGAAAATCCCACTGATATTGATAATCAGATAGCTTTTTTCATACATTGTGAAACATGGAATATATCCCATAAATTATAGCTATGACAAATCTTTCATCATAATCTATAGGATATATTCCAAGTTTAACGATGGAGAAAATAGTTCATTGTCAATATCCGTGGGATTTTTCCCATTTGAACAAATTTATGAGAGAGAAAAATCCCCCGGGAGAAAATGTCCTATCTGACATTTTTTTCTTCAATGGGAGAATGATGGGATAGTTGGTTGGACTGAAATTCCCACCATTTTCCCATGGGATTATGAGTTTTAGGACTTCATTTCTTTAAAAGTAAAGATGTTTGTGAGTTCAACATGAGACCTTGGGATACCACTAAGAAATCGCACCAACTAATATTTAAAAAAAAAAGGAATACTGTAAACCAACTTTTATTCGCGTCATCATTTATTCGCGATTTGTCCGTTTGAAATCAAACCGCGACAATTAATTAAGGAAACAGTCCCTACAGATACTTAGCAAAATTATTGATTCGCGGCTATAAATATTCGCGAGTTAAAGACGGTCGCGAAACTCGCGAATATTTCTCGCACGCGAATAAAAGTTGGTTTACAGTAAGTATTCAGCATACACAATGTATAAATATTATGAAACACATATATTTCTTATGCATTAATGAAGGCTTCGTTCCTCCTTATAAAAGCTGTGTCAATCTTTGCGAACCTTCTATATAATGCTTGATTGAAACGTGCATCTAATGTACATTAAACACTTGATTTACTATTATAATGAGTAATGTTTGGGCGTGTTAGTGTGATATACATTCTTCACATACATGTTTTTTTCTGATTCATACATACTTGTCCTACGTTTTACAATCATGTGACTCGGGAATTTTTTAAAAAAAAATACTCTGCTAATCTCAGATACAATGTAATTTGCAAGCTTCATGAATTTGTTCTTCAACGATGCAATTGTCTATGCAGTAGGGTAGTTTTGTAGTATGTTTTGAAGACTAAGCACTTTGAAGTATATTATATGTATTTCATTTTTGTTGTCAAGCTGCTACTTAAATAACCGTAATTGTATAATCAATTGGAAAGTGGAAGTTGATTTGTTGTGCTATTGTCATCATGTATTAAATTCAGTCATGGACATCGGGATCTTCATCGATTTTCTTAGCAAAGGGCTTTTAGGTGCCCAGGAAATAATTAAAAGTCTCGGAATAAGAAGGACTCCTTTTATACCTATAAATGATTCACAGAATCTTTGTTACATATGATAGTGCCATTTTTCACCCCTTGTTTTTACTTTTTGATCAAACACATATTTTTGGATTTCCCATTGCAAAACATGGACACTGCCATTCTTTCTATTTAACCGAAGGGTATACCGATTTCTTATCCACATATCCTTATATACTACTGAATTTAAATACTTTCACAGATCCTTTAGTTCATTTTGCCACTTCCTATTAAACCTTTTTGTCTTGCACTTATTTCGGGTCCCCCAGAGCAAAACATGAACTTTGCCATTCGTGCGAGGTATATATTAGTGAGCTCAGTGCTCACAGGATCTATAGTTTTAAATCCCTTTTAAAAGATGGAATTACGAACTTGAAAAAAATATGTAACACTAATATGTTTCTGTGTCCTTAACGTTTTTTAAGAAGTAGAAAATTTTTCTTAAATACATGTATATTAACTCCATAACTGGGTTTCCCCTACTTGCACCTCAATACTCAATACTTGGTCGAAACCGAAATAAAAAAATTAAAGTTACGTTAAAACAGAGGAGGAAGGAAAAAAGCAACTGCAGTGAGAATATTTGATTCAGGAAGCTTTATATATATATATATATATATATATATATATATATATATATATATATATATATATATATATATATATATATATATATATATATATATATATATATATATATATATATATATATTACTTATGATTCCCTACATTAGGCCATAAAAATTAAATTCATGGTTCTCAGACCCTCCCTCATCTCTTCCAAGGGTGCACCATCGACTCTTTTTATTGCTAAATCAATCAAATAATCAAAGTACTGAAAGTACTGCTACGAGTTGATGGTATTGTTTGTACGTTGTTTAACATCCCTCTCGAGAATTTTTACTCATATTACTAGGCATCACCACTTCCCAATGTAGAGCTGCAAATTTTGCCCTATGCTCGGCACTTTACGGCCATTGATCAGTGATGGATCTTTTTTGTACCAGCACATACTGCGACAAAGGACCTCCATTTATACGTTCTCATCTGAAGGACCGGTCGCCACATCCCATAGTGGGATTCGAACGCACGATGTAAGGATCAACTACTTACTGTTAAAATGAGTTGAGGTTACCGATACATATTCGGGTTATATGTGTTATGTGCTCTGATAAAAAAAATAAATAAAGCAGCTTTTCACACAAATATTTCAAACTAAGAGGACCAACCTTCAACAATATTAAAATAGGGAATTATAACTTACAAAGAGCGCAAATGAATAAAATCATTAATATGCACAATAATATGCACATCAAATATTTTCATAAATTGACAAATAATTTGACATTTTCAGTGCACATCAATATGTTTTATTTCTCGTGATTAAGCCACTCTTAATGTCGGCTCCTCGTCTTTCAAAATTTGCATGCATATTTGATATTTTCTTGATTTAGCCAATCATGAAATTCAACTCCTTGTCTTGTATGGTCTTTGATATGCAAAATAAATTCTTAAATTCTCCCTTTTTAGCTGCTCTTAAAATTCAACGCTTTTTGACTTTTAGTTGAAATGAACATTTTACTTTTATGTTTTTTTTGTTTGGTTTAGACACTCTTGAAATATATCTACCTGACTTCAATTCATTGATTTGCACATGTAATATTGCATTTCTTTCAATTTAGCTCTTTTGTAATTCAACTACATGACTTTCATTGATAAATTCATGAAGGATTAATATTTTAATTCTTTTTGGCTTTTTGACTGAAAACTAAAACTTTATCACAATGGCATGGTATATTTATCGTTTACATAATCTATTTACTATTGAATATATTTGATTTTTCAGTCTCTTGATTAACATTTATAAACAAACATTTCTCATTTTATTTAAGGAATGACTCTAATTCTTGGCCAAATTATCGAGTATAATATGGTTTGGGTCAGTTCGCGGATTATAAAGCGTAAACTGACCCAAACCATATTATACTCGATAATTTGGCCAAGAATTAGAGTCATTCCTTATAATTTAATTTTAAAATAATTATTCAGCTGGGGATGTTAAATTGTGTTGTTTTTATGAGTTCAAATTTACCGCGCAATAATACAACCGTAGTAATGGAAGTGATGGGAAGCGAGGGGAGGTAAAAACTGATACATAGATCTAGCAGCCATGATGCTTGTTTACATGAGGTAAGATCTAGTAACTGTTTGAAATTAAAGGTACATTCATTAAATCTAGAATTTTCCATGAATCCCAAGGACTGGAAATGAGAGGATTGATGGATACAGATGATTATGCTGGTTGTCAAGGGGGTGTGTCCCCATACAAAACCAGATTATACAAAATGTTATGCGTTCCTTTTTGGAAATCAACCAATGAGAGGCAAGACTACAAGCAAAATTAAATTATTTATGAATAACACCCGATTTAATCTTTCTGTATTTTTCTTTTTTTTTTTTGGTTATTTTTTTTTTACTGTCATCTGTACTTTAAATTCACAGTATCACATTGCCAGCATCTGATAGTAAGACACAGCTGGATATAGTAAAGGAACTCTCTTTCCAGAGTAGCGCAGATAATAAGACAAGAATCAAAGACATGTTAAGTGACCTTTCCTGTATTTAAAGCTTGTTTTGATGCAGATCTAAATTGTGGAAGACAGTGGTTCTTTTATTGTTTGCACAAGAAGTAATGGCATTTACATAAAAACATTTTATCAACTGGTACAGCTCATTGCTTCCCTTTCAGATTAATATTTGATTTACTTCGACTATCTTAACTAGGTGTTTCTCGCTTTGTTTACACTCGTAAGTAGTGTTCTATATATAAACACTTCATCACTAGTTATCACGGGAAAATTGCACTGGTCATTAGCATACTGGATCAGCGCAAGGATTAGTTTATTTATATACCACTAGCACGTCAGTCTTGTAAAAATAACCTCGTTTGTACAATATTTAATTGTGTAAATTTTCTTTTAAAATCTATTTTCAAATTACTTAAAATAAGTTGAAATAGTTGAAGATACTAGTATTTATTGACTTAAAAATCAAAACTTTGTTTGCAAGACATGTCACAATTTTTGACTGCATGCATGCCCCTTGCACTATTTTCTCTCGCGGATTGACACAAATTCCAGAAAAATAAAATAGTGAGTATTTAAGTTTATAAACACTTCAAATCATATCAGGAAACATATTCTTATTCTGTAGTACATGAATATTGTAAATAAGCCAATATTATACATGAATCTGTATACAAAATACTCAAACGAAAAATGTGATTAGTTTCGATACATGGGGAATCCCTTACCAGTAACATAACTTGAGTTGATGCCATCAACTCGTAAAAACGACAAATCACCTCCCTCATCATTTTTTGAGGTTTTGTACAATGTAAAAAGCTGCCTCATCATGTTTTGGGGGCAATAAAAAAGTTTTTAAAAAATTGCCACCCTTCCTCTTCATATTTTATGAAAATAAGGCCTGAGAACCAAGGAATTCAATTTGCATGGCCTTACCAGCAGAGTTATTAAGCTTGTTAAATTGAGGATAACGTGCCCTGGATTTGTTATTTTGCGCAATTTTAAACAGGAAGATGAAAAATAAAATTAAAGTGGTAAATATATATAGGATCTCCCATGGTTTGTGGTTTGATATGATTTTTATCCAACGAGTTGTGTGTTTTCTATCCTCGAGCCTTGGCGAGGGGATAGAAAACACACAACGAGTTGGATAAAAATCATATCAAATCACAAACCATGGGAGATTCTTTTTATCACATATTCTGTTCACTATAAATGTGTATTTTGTCGTTATTTCTAATTCAAAGTTCCATTTCGGTTACCTCGGACCAAATAACGTAATAAATAAAATTACGCTGTATGAAATAGTTCGTACAAATGTAATAGAAAGAAAATATTTCAGCGCTTATTTTTTTAAATTCATCAATGAAATCTTGTTAAAATACATCAAAAAGTGACATTTGACAAATTAAGTCATTCTCTCCATCAAACACATGTATTTGTTTATTTACATTACGTCACGCGGCGTAGGAACACATAGTGTTGATACGAAAACGATATCACATGAGCTATATCAACGGGATAAAGGGGAAAATATGTGATAAATATATATATAACGTGAATAAACGTCTTAACCCTATTTTAGCGCAAAATGAAAAGGCGCTTTGAATAAATTTTGAAACTAGATGGCGACAGGCTCTCGGACACTTCTTTCCCTTTGCTCTCAGAATGACTTTTTCTGTATTTTAGCCCTACTGGTCTATATGCAATTAAAAAAATGGCATAAACTTTTTACATTTCTTCTTCATGGCAACAGGGTTGCTCAGAATATTTATTACCCCTGCTTGAAAAGTGGGAGGATAAATAGTGATCGGGATATCCCTCCGACTGTACGTCCGTTCGTCTGTTAATACGCTTTGGGTTACTCATCTCTTATCCACAACTCCTCGTTTACCACTGAATGGAATTTAATGAAACTTTCACAGAATTGTTCTTATGAAGTGCCATTGTGCACTCTTATTTTAATTTTATATGTTTCAATATTACTTTAATCATATATTCCAAGCTCTCTGATTGGCCTATACTTGGTCACATGATTTAGTATATAACAGCATATAGACTATATATAGAATCTAAAATGCATATCGACTTGATGTTTCTTAAAATAGAGGTATTTTTCTGTAAAACAAAAAATTAATTAATAGAAAAGATTTCACAATTATAGCTAATACAGTATATGACTTGATGTTTCTGAAAAAAAATATATACTTCAACTTGTATTTAAATTTGTAATGTTCTGTAACTCATAAGACGTAACAATGGCCTGAATTAGGATCTACTTATTAAAGAACATATTGAAAATCTTTGTCAAAATTGATACAAAACATTATCAAAAAGATGTACATTTGTAGTATTTTCAATTAGTAAATCCTCTAAATTATGTAAAAATCTAAAAATGTCAAGGAAAGTTTAATAACACAGTTATATTAAACAACTTAACTTATTTTGATTTCTAGTCTCTAAGTGTTTAAGAGAGAAAACTTGTGGTTTGTTCCCATTTTTTCAAATTTTTTTTTTATCAACCTCTGTAAAAAAAAATAACAAATGTAGCCCTTTGATGAGGTCGATCCATAGATATATCTGTGAAGTCGATATATCTATGGATCGACCTCATCAAAGGGCTTTATTTATATGTAATTTCGGGTCTCCCAGAGCGAAACATGGACTTTGCTATTATAATCAAATGGGGTACGGTATTATTTAGGGACCTCAGTGCTCACAGTGCCTTAGTTTTTATTCTGTAAAGGGAAGAGAATATGGAATAAAAAGAATTACCTTCAAGTTTATATTTAGAATAAAACTTTCAAAAATTTTTAATGCTGGTAGGTCCACAACACCATATTCTAATGTAGTAATCCCAGGGCAGTAGATTAAAATGTTTACCCGTTAAATATTGAGCTCGAGATTTCTCCGATATTTCCCGATGATGACAAGGAGCACACAGCGGGTGTAACCGGTGGTGTCGGGATGCTCACTCCTCCTTATGGCTCCTGATCCCACCTCTGATGAGGTCCGTGTTTCAAGGAGATCGGTTGGGAAGTAGAAAATACAAAAAAGTGCTTAAATTTGAACTTGCTTACATACCTCTTCTAAATTGTTTGTAAACAAGTGGTTTAAAGTCTCTTTGCATGTAAATGTTTTTTAAAAAAAGTTTTTAACACCTCTTCCGCAGCACACAATCTTTTTATGTCTCTTCCGCTTTTTGTCAAACTTTCATATTATATTTGCTCTACATTTCTTTAACTTATTGGAGTTGCGCAATAAAGGAACTTTCCCTCTATAAAAACATGCGTGCAAATGGATAAACTCGACGCTGACTTGAGAATGTTACGCACCGTATTAGACAATTCTTAATCTTATGCTCGACTCAATGAAGTCAGTATTTCATTCATTGTAATTCAGTGTCTTGTGAAGTGAGAAATGTAAATATATTGGTAAGGTAATCCCCCTTTAAATGCGCCAACCCGGAAGTAAAATTATTTTTGTTGGAATGACAGTGACAATGAAGGGGATGGTAAGTTTTTTAATGAAAAGCTTTGAATTGATGAGATTGAATCTGTCATTTTCCCTGTTTGTCGGTAATTTTGTGAATTTGTGCAAAAATGGGTCAGAACTTAATTAACCTGTGCACATGTCTGTAAATGATCGAAGTAAAAATGTATTAAACGGAATGTATTGTTCGTTACATTTTGTAATCGATCACTTTAGATTGGGTTTGTTGTTTTCTAAGCATCTTTTCGAGAATTAATCAATTAAATTGAATAGCGAGCAATTGCACGTGAAACAAAAAAAGAGTGTTGCAAAACTTGCAAATACCCGCAACGGTGTCTTTTAAGTTCATTAACTAGGATGTATATTTTTATGTAGATATCGCGTACTTTATCAGTGGTGCTCATCATGGAAATGAAGTTCATGGTAAGTTTTTAATATCACCTTCCTTGTAGAAGCTAGTTAAGTTTGCTTTCCTGTTATTTATACATCTATATGATTATATGGTAATAAATAGGGCTTAAATTGTTTGTTTTGTTTTTTTAAACACACACAGATCAGAACGTCTGAAAATAGTACAACTTAAAGTCTTTATTTCTTTAAAGCCCAAGCCTACGGGAACAAACTGCATTTGATATTGCTTAAAAGCATTGGATTGTTATTTCCTGATGTCGTTAATCCCGGGTCACTTCTGGTAGTGCGACCAAATTGAATAAAATACGTATATTTACGTCCTCAAATTTACTCTCTTCATTATTGTCGTTAAATTGTTCTTTATCATGAATATATAGCGCATGTCAGAACTGGTGTTCTAAGTAACGCAAATGCATATATTGAGAGGGGAAAGAATGACAAACTAATTTTAAACGCATGCAGTTTATACCCAACATAAACAAGTCTTGAGAGCAACTTGAATCACTTTCCTCACTTTAATAGCATAAGCATCGACACAAAACATAAACATTCATATATACACTACTACAATTTGGCTTCTCGATGCTACTCGACTAACAGTCCAGCAAGTTGAGCAGGTATAGTGTGGAGGGAAGGGAGCTGCAGACTTATATAGAGAGAGAGGATTCCTTATGTTTTATTGACTAGGGGAGGGTCAAATATCATACTGTGTATTCTACCATACAGTGACAATGTATCGTGTGTTTATATACATGTAGGGTAATGAATATTGTAGAGTCCCACTGGCGGATTTAAGGGGGGCGTGGGGGGCGCACGCCCCCCATGGGCGCACGCCCCCCTAAAATTTTCAAAGTATGATGTGACTAATATTTAGTATGCCATATTTTGGTACAAAACTAACCAAACCACTGTTATTCTGCCTGGTTTTACTCTTAAAATACACAAAAATCCAGGAGCTTCGGGGGCTGCGCCCCCTGGGCCCCCACCATTCAAAGTATATGATATGACTAGTATTAAACACGTCGTACTTTAGTACATCACTAACAAATACCACTATTAATTAGTAAGTAATAAGTAATTAAATCGTTTATTATAGTGGCATGTGATACAATGTACAATACAATAAGAATTGAGAAACATTCAATATATTATTATTCAAACATCTGGACCTATATGCCACTTTTAACAAAAATAATTGAAGAATATGCACTATTATTGTGCATGGTTTTACTCTAAAATACACGAAAACCCAGGAGCTTCCGGGGGCTTCGCCCCCTGGGCCCCCACCAGGGCTTCGCCCTGGACCCACTGGAGGCCTTAATGCGGCCCCCAGACCCCTTGCCTCAACAAAGTTATCCACGCCCCCCCCAACCACAAATCCTGTATCCGCCCCTGATTCCTATAATGGATTTCATAAAGAAAATCTTACGCTGTAAATATGCTTACGTGTATTACTTTATGTCGTGTGTGAGGAAGCTCGAACTAAATCAGTTATTAGAAGAAAAATAGTTAATAAAACAAACATTTCTCAATCAGGCTGTATAACATATATATATATATATATATATATATATATATATATATATATATATATATATATATATATATATATATATATATATATATATATATATATATATATATATATATATATATATATATATATATATATATATATATATATATATATATATATATATATATATATATATATAGTGCAAAAAAATTCTAATTGGCTATCTTTAATTTGAAAACTTTAATACATCTAGTACGTCTGGTTTGTATAATTCCTGATTCATTCACTTAGTGATTTCATTAAATTAAACCATCCATGATTACATGTACTGTTTATAGTTCATAAACTTTTTATATTGGTATTTGAATTCGCATTGATATTAATAATGTTACGTTATCTTTCTATATGACATAATCATAGTAGTTATTGTTTTGTTTAGGTTTTTTGCAGTTTCCCTGGAATTGCTGTACAGGAGAATCAGAATAGTACCTGTCTGTTTAATGTGAGGTAAGTCGGACACCTGGAAAAATCAATAAACGTTTAAATTTTAAATAAAACGGGGGCTAAAACATAAGGGAAGCCATATATAGGACTATTTTCTCCTGAGTTTGGACTTTCAGTGGGTTTGGCATTTTGGCGCTACGTAATGCCGAATACTAGTAGATTCTCATTGGTTAAGAAATTAATAACAGCAGGAACTTAAAATTGTTGCTGACAACGATGAGACGACTTATGCCCCACCTCTGTGCCGTGAGAGAACTTTTAATTGGCTATTTAATACACCAGTTGACATACGGCCGAATTTCTATCCTATGTTTATTTCAATAGTGAAGGGAAGCTGTGTAAATTTCAGAAGCTAATTAGGTAACGTCGAGAAAGCCACGCCTTACTGAAAGTCCAAACTAAGCGTGTAATGGTCCTAGTTCTTTGGTATGCTAAAATATAAGAATGTTGTAAGTCAGGCAATTAAACATTGAAAAAGTGATACGTTGCACTGACAATCCGTATTTGGATTATATTAATAATAGGTCTTATTATACCTATTTTGATAAAATTCGAATTTGATTGGCTGGAAAGAAAACTTTAAGGAAGTCCGATCCTTAGGTTTTTAAAATAAGCAGTTAAGTAATCAAAAATACTCATAAAAGTATCTCTGAATCCACAAAGTTATGTAAATTTGTCCGTATAATTTCTTTAAAGTTAGAGATAAAAGTTAATCATATTATTTAGAGAAAATTGTCAAATCTCCAATATTTTTGCAGAAAAAGCAAATTGGAATATCTGCAATGCATTTTCTAATTGCAAATTGATCATCAATTACATTTTAGGTTTAAAAACGATAGGTATCCAGGCATTCAGAAAAATTGTCTTGATTTTTATACTCATTTGGTAATTTTTGTCTTCTATTTCCGTCACATATTCAAAAATACCTAGTGTAAAAGGTTTTTGCTATCATTGCAAGACACCACAAATCACTTTGTATCTCATATCATGTTAAAAACATTGGTATCTAAGCCTTGATTCAAGAAAATCTTATTTCTCTAAAATTGTATTATTTTTTCCCCCTTTACAGGGTACACATGTCAACTTTTATAAGACCTTTTCTAAGACTTCCAAAAACATTAAATCTTATAAAGATGAATAAAATGAAAATTGTTGCATGAAAAAAAAATTATTTTCAAGCTTCAGTTTGATACAATTTAAATTAAATATTGATTTTTGGAGTTATCCTTCCTGGCTGAGGATCGGATATCCTTAAAGCACAACAATGGCTCCAAATGGTACTGTTTACAGGAATAATGACCTATGAATCATTGCACGTGGGAAATAATGACCCGGTCATTATAATTAATGACCGCTAAATAATGACCTCTTAATCAAAAATTCCTTTTTGAGTAAGTTAATGTATAAAATAATAATTATTCGAGAAAAACAACATGTTTTTAAAATTGTGCATTGTCTGTTTTGCATTACCATACAGAATGCGGTAAAATTTTATCGTTAACTTAAACGGTTTACTCATTTCAAAATATCGTTACAATGCAGTTCAATGTGTAGAAGCGGCTCTTTAAAGAGTTGAATTCTGTGTAGGATTTTGACTGTGTAGAGGAAAAGTAATCGCTTACGGCTAGTTATAACAATGTATGTCGCTATCAAACAAATATTGTGTTAATCGATAAATCATGATGCAAAAACTTACAAGACTTGTAGACGTTTATGTAAACTACCGATCCCTATCAGAGAAAAAATTGATAGCGGTTAGAGATTCATACTTTTCAAAATACTGTAAATGTATTATATTAAGCGTGTACGATATTTGGCGGAAATTGATATTTAAAAAAGTAAGTGCAGATTTTATTTAGTGGATATGTTAATGTTCTTATTTAAGGGGAGACAGGGCACATGTCACATGAGTAAAAAGACATATTACGTCATAATCGGTGATAATGTACATGTTAAACGTTGTTAACATCAACAGTTCATGTGTAATTTTATTCTAAATTCTAAAATGTTTTTTAAACAATTTATTTTAGAAATTATTATTAATAAAATTTTTAAAGATCTTGCCAGCATTTAAATATTGTGAAGTTGCCCAATCCACACTTGTTTCTCTTTACCCTGCAGTCTGACGTCAATGACGTCATAGACTAGTGTTTGAATTCTCAGTGCAGCGAGATCAAGTACACACACCCGTCATGATCAGTTTTATGTCATAATAAACAGGTCTCAATCAATGAATCGTGATAAATTTCTGAAGCAGACTTTTTAAATTAATATTTTTTCGTGTTAAGGTAAGTCACTCCTCAAATTTCTTATATCAAGGATTTTTTTAGAAGTATATTTTGGATAAGTACTCATAAAGTGTGACTCAAAATCGCAGAGAAAATAGGGGGTCAGTGTGCATCGTACTGATGTATGGTGCATTTAAGTTGACCTATTTGCACTTAAATTTTAACCCTTTAGTTTATTACTTTTATACAATTATCTCTTATTATATTTTTTCAGCTGTAACCATGGCAATAAATTTATTCTTACTTTACGTAAAATAGTTTGAATAATATTTATCATTGATCAAATCTTGCAAATTAATGCGCGTAAATAATTATGTGACCTTTTTGCACTAAAATATATTATATTTTGGGTATTAGAAAAATAAATAGGAAATTTAATATTTTCTTATATCAAGCTTTGTACGACTTAAGTGCTGATCAGTCATAAGTATCGAGTAGTTTAAAATTATGAAAGAAAAAGTTGGGGTCAGTGAAGTTAATTTGAAATATTGGACAAAATATGTGATTTTCAGGCAAAAAATGGTGTAAATTTTATCTTGACTTCTTTCATATATCTCCAGTTTTTGGCAAAGTTTGTTGAAGGAAGATGTAAACTTCTTCTAAAAATATAAATTAAGACCTAAATCAAATATTCCTATCAATATCATAACGGAAAATATTCTCCGAGTAAAAGTATGTGAGGCTAAAGTTTCAAGACATTAAATTTAATAAATGTGCAGATTTGCAGAAATTTCTGCTAAATATCCTTCCACCACGAAAAATAGTCCCTAATAAATCTTGCTTCTTTGAAGATTTTTGAGCAGTTTTTTCTTTGATTGTTAAAAAATATACATTGTTGAATATAATTATTTGATTAAAATTGATTCTCTCTGTTTAGATAATTTTGAATGTTTATGTTTTCGTGTGACGTCACAATTGATTTCCCGCACTCGGAAAATACAAACGTTAAGCGTTTTTATCATGCTTACGTCTAATTCAACGATGTCCTGTGCGATATTGAGGTAATCTTCACCCTGTGATATTTATGCAGTAAATAATTACTATGAAGGACTGAAATTCAAATTATTCACTCACCAATATAAATTTAGAAATATTTATTGACAGAATTTTTTCCAAATGAGGTTTTTGTCGTTGAAGCTGCCTGAAAAATGCAGAATTTATCCGATCCAAATACTACATAAAATTAAAACAGTTGCTTTCAGATAATTTAAACACTATGAATATTCTGAAATATTTGAGTATATAGTGTTATTTATCATATTTATCGTTTGTGCGTAAAAATCGCATAATGGACTCCGTTATGGTCCCGTAAACATGAAGTATCTAAACTCCATACAAACTCTAAACAGGGCGGTATTTGTGGGGCAATATCTGTTAAAAAAGTCAAGAAATCCCATGACAAGACCGTTTTAAAATGTTAAGTACATATTAAATTAGTAGTATAAAAAATACGAAAAAAATTCATTGACAGGATTTTTTTCAGCAAAAGGTCCTGTTCTCCTTAAGTGTATATTTGCAAAACATTTAGCGTTGAACTTGAATTAGCGGAAGTTTCTTTCCGCCAAAAGTGCTAAAAAGAATACACAGCCAAATGTAATACGTTTACAGTATATCGGTATAATAAAACAATTGATTACCCCTTTTGAGGGTCAGGTCAGGTCACCTCGTGGGCCAGGTCTCGGGTCCTTATTTCACCATGTTGACCTCAAAAGGGGTAATTAATTGTATAATGTGAAACATACATGTACATAGAGATACGAGTATCTCAGATTAGTAAAATTTAAAAGTTAACGATAAGGAACATTGATCAATGGCTTTATCCAGTTATAAATACAAATCGTGAGCAGGGCATAAAAATGGGCATTTGGAACCACCTGAAGAAGGATTAAGTGCCTTGGACGAGAAAGCATTTAGTCGACCGGTGAGGTCCGCAATATTTATCACTCTGTATTTGACCAGATAAAAGGGATCATTCATAACCAATCTGGTTAAAAAGTAGTCCGAAATATCTGACGTTTTCTCGGCCTTTATATATATTATTTGATATATAATTCTTGGAGCCAGAAAAACGCCAGAACAGGCGTCTTTACGAAGACTGGAAATTACACTGTCTTCATTATGGAATTGATATTCGATTCTTTGCGAACCGAATTTAATGCCGAACTCACAATAGATCAACGGCAAAATGCTTTTAGTACTCACCAATATCGATAAAAAAATATAGATCACTTTCGATACAGGACTGGCAAGATTTTAAAATGTTCAAAAACAAATCTTGACAGTGTGATCAAATATTTCACCAGATTGTATATTTTACAAGTAATAGCTTTATTTAACAAAGGCGTAAGCAATACATAGTTATGTGGGTTGTTGTCAATCTTGAGGGTCACAATTGGGAGGACATGACAGTAGTGGTGATTGACCATAACCCAAGATGGACAGACGCTCAAAGAAAAAGCAAAGAAAAGTTCCGAATGCACAGATTGAAGTCATTCCGCCCTAATGGCATTAACAAACTGAATGACTTCACCAGAATGAACATAAACTAGACCCCATTCCTGATGATACTAAACAAGATTATTCTCTCAATTTAGTGTAAACTTTACATTTAATTTGCGTTACCAACTCTCGAACAACTATGTATTGCTTACGCCTTTGTTAATTATTTTTTCTCTTATTTTTTCCATAATTAGTCCTAAAACATTTCAAACTTTATGATAGATCGTAATTCATATGTTAAAATGTCCCTGCTATATTATTTTTCTTTGATTATTTTTTATCAAGTATAGTTACGCCATTTTGAGAGAATGAAACAGTGTACGATTTACTGATGATCGTAATTAATTAGCATAATTAATTCGTTCAGTTATGTAAATCGCACTTCAACCGAGTATACCCAATAGACCGGACGCATTTCATAGCGGTCCGGATTTCTTTCTTTAATGGTGTTCTTAAAATTTTCCCATTCAACATGTAACTAAGTATGTAAATATATAGTGTTTAGTAGTTTAATAGTAGTGCTAGTTGTTTTTTGTTTCTCTTTTTCCTTTGTTCTTATGACTTTTTTTAACTTTTTTTCTTTGTCCTGAGGAAGGGACAGGGCGTCCCGAAAATTTGACAATTTTTATTGTTCGTGTCGTTGGTCATTTTTAGTGCTTTATATATCCCGAAGAAAAAAAAAAGATTTTGAACTACCATATATATATATATATATATCCAAAAGAATGAAATAAATATCTCAGTGTCCGGTAATCAATATTAAAATAAAATAAAAAGGCAACACTTGTTAAAACGTGAGCGCTTTCATTGTTTTCTTCAGACGTTTAAAACAAGTCAAACTTGTGACGTAATAACGTTACCTGATGGTAACGTCAAAAACAATACAATGACGTCTCAATACTGAAAGATGAAACTATTACATGAGTTGAAAGAAAATAAGCATATTATTTCCATACCAATGTCCGTGTTTTACATAAATATAAAAATGTCTAAAGTGAACTATTAAGTGATGGTTTTAACAGTTTTATAGAATATTTCTCCTTTTCTCGTCTTTGCACCACATTGTCTGTATAAAGTTGGTAAAATGGAAAAACTGAAAATTGTCCCCGGCCACAAATATCAAGATGTCCGCTTACATTTATTTTACGGTATTCAGGTTGGTTAATGTGCTGTTTGTGTATGCGGACACGTGTACGTAGTGTGGTTCCAGTTTCCCCGATATAGAATTGTCCACATCCTGCACATGTAATACAATAAATAACGTTTTTAGACTCGCATGTCATGTCTGCCTTAACGGTAAAATCTTTATTCCCGAAATTAAAGGTACTTCCAGTTTTCATGTAATTGCAGGTTCCACAACGGAGATCGGAGCACTTCTTCACTGAATATAAATGTTGTTGGTGGAATGAGGATTTGCATAATAGCCTTCGTAGATTCCTTGGTTGTCGTTTGCTGTTGATAAACTTATACTTTTCTAAAACTTTGGCCATTTCCTCATCGGTTTTTAGAACGTTGTTTAGTTGACGAACGGTTGAAGTAATATTCTTGTTTCTCGGATTGTGAGTAGTGACCAAAGGTAATATCTTTATATCTGAAGTTTACATAGGAAAAAACGCATCACATTATTTTTAGGAGGAGGCAAGCCAAGCCAAGGACAGAGATTCCAGCAGTATCTACACGGACAGAGAAAAAGATGGAAACCATAGACCCCAAAGTGATAAATCTGTCTAATAGGTCATTAAATGAATGTGAAATAAAATTACTTTCAAAAGGATTAAAATTCACACCTACACCCAAAAATTCCGATATTCAGGAACTTAATAAAGATATTAAGGCATATACAAGAAGATCAAGGTTAGCAAAGTGTTTTCAAAATGATGACGACGACGAAGAAGACACCCATGAAGATGATCTCGTCTGGAACAAATCAAAGTTTAATCCTAAAAAAGGAAGAAATACACTTCTTGACACAGTTTGTCATACTTTGGAAAGTATGCCTCTGAAGGAAGATAATAATACAGAGAAAAAACGGAGTAATTTACTAAAAGAAGAGGAAAAAGCTATGAAGTCGTTAGCTAATGATACTTCTATCGTTATAAAAGAAGCCGATAAGGGTGGAGCAGTGGTTATTATGAACACAGAATATTACAAAACAAAAATAATGCAAATGTTAAACAACACGGAATTTTACAGCAAGATTTCCGAGAACAGTGATAAGAAGACTATGAAGAAAATTAAACGACTACTTAAAAACCACAATACAACATCCTTTTTAACCAAAAAGGAAAAGGATTTCTTAACTGATTTTGATTTCAGCGAAAGTGCTTTTTATGGACTACCTAAGATTCACAAATCAAAAACAATAAAGGAAGCAATCAGAACTCAAAACGGTGCATACGTTACCTGTCTAGACCCAAATGATCTAACGTTTAGACCTATTGTAGGAGGTCCAAAGGCTCCAACACAAAGACTTAGCCACCTAATTGATATGCTGCTAAAACCTTTATGCTCAGAAGTAAAGAGTTATGTTCGCGACGATCTAGACTTTTTGAGACATTTACCGGACAAGGTTGATCATAATTCAAAACTAATAACTATGGATGTTACAAATCTTTACACGAATATTACCACCTCTCTTGGTCTCAAGGCACTTGAATACTGGATCGATAAATATCCACATAAAATTCATTGCCGTTTTAGCAAACAGTTTATCCTAGAGGCCAGTGATGTAGTTTTGAAAAATAATACATTCTCATTTGACGACAAACATTATGAACAACGTAAAGGAACTGCCATGGGGACAAAAATGGCCCCTACTTATGCCACCCTCACCCTAGGATACCTGGAGGAACTTATGTACGAAAAAACAAAACAACTTTTTGATGAACAGACAACAGGAAATATAAAAAGCAATTGGAAAAGATACCTGGATGACTGTTTTATCATCTGGAACGACAGTGATGCTAACTTAGATGTTTTCGTAAATATGATGAACAATCTGGATCCAGATATCAAATTTACAATGGACAGAAGTTCTTAAAGCATTCCATTTTTAGATATCCTTAAAACGAAACATGAGGAGCATTTATCGACTGATATTTACTACAAACCAACAGATACCCATCAATACCTTCACTTTAGTTCCTGCCATCCAAGCCATACAAAACGCTCCATTCCTTATAACTTAGCAAGACGAATCTGCACTATAGTGAGTGACAAAGAAATAAGAGATAAACGTCTAAGTGAATTAGAAACGTTTCTCCTTCAACAGTATTATCCTATGGGTATCATTGAAGACGGAATCAAAGAGGCAATAAAACTGAACAGAGAATATCTTATAAATCCAACCAGAAGCCAAACTTCAGATATAAAGATATTACCTTTGGTCACTACTCACAATCCGAGAAACAAGAATATTACTTCAACCGTTCGTCAACTAAACAACGTTCTAAAAACCGACGAGGAAATGGCCAAAGTTTTAGAAAAGTATAAGTTTATCAACAGCAAACGACAAACAAGGAATCTACGAAGGATATTATGCAAATCCTCATTTCACCAACAACATTTATATTCAGTGAAGAAGTGCTCCGATCTCCGTTGTGGAACCTGCAATTACATGAAAACTGGAAGTACCTTTAATTTCGGGAATAAAGATTTTACCGTTAAGGTAGACATGACATATGAGAGTCTAAAAACGTTATTTATTGTATTACATGTGCAGGATGTGGACAATTCTATATCGGGGAAACT
>PRKT01000008.1:2434472-2452262 GCA_003671525.1 Saccostrea glomerata
GGGGGGGGGGGGGGGGTGGGGGTGTGTGAGGGTGTTTGTGTTTGTAGTAATTTGGACTTCTCTAATTTACCTGTTTTATCCTATTTCAGTGTGCCGGGGGAAAGTACAGCCATTTATGTTATGAAAATATGTTTACGACAAACGACGAAAGGAGTGTGGTTTTGGAAAAGGAGAGTTACAAGGCAAATATTCTCAATATGAATCATTCATACTTACGTAGTCCAGACTATTAATCGCTGAGTATAGCTATCATTCATGATTGTCATAAGACAATTTACATGTATATACACATTCAACACAGTAAAAATTACAATGGCGTGCATCACAACAGACATAATATGCATACAAAAAAGCCCAACAACAATGTAAACCAAAAAAAAAGGCACATAAAAATTATATCATGCATTTACAAACGACAATACATGTACATTAAAATCAATCTAATCAAAATAGCGCTTATAGACTTTAAAAAAGTCTTAAACTTACATACGTAAATATACGTGTATTCACAGTCATTTTGTGAAAACTCAAATGATTCAACTATATCTTTGAAATTCATTTATAATGGCATATCCCCCACACCCTACCTTCAAAATATGTTATGTCAACAAGCAGGTCAAATATGTCTATATGCACGATAATTAATGTATTTACACAGGAAATGAAGGATATGGGGAAAACAAACAGTATTTAATATCTAATTCCATAAAACAATACAAAAAAAGGAGCAGAGCAAACACGGGCCTCTAAAACATCAGAGGTGGGATCAAGTGCCATGGAGGAGTGAGCATCCCCTGCTGACTGATCACCCGCCGTGTGCTCCTTGTCATGATCAGGAAATAACGGGAAAATTCTTCGTCATTTCAATGTACGAGGGTTGATCAAAAAGTTCGCAAACTAATTGAATAGTTTCCATGAAAGAAACAATATTTGGTTTCAATGTTGATTATATTTTAAATTAATCCTCTCCGATTTTAATGCACAGCAACCACCGTTTTGCGCATGCGCGAACCACGTGATATTGGCGGTCACGTGACCCCCTCCGAAGCATTCTGTCACAAAAGTTGAAAGATTTTACCGAGTCTTATATTTCTTTCCATGTGAGTTAATTTTTATGACAAGAACAGTTCATTTGTCAGAAATGGTCAAATCTCGGCAACAGAATGGGTGGATAAGAATATCATTTCCAAAAAAAAAAAAAGCATGGCGACCTTTAAAACACAAATTTTGTGTCTCGGGAAGGATTTTTATTCAAGGTGGATAGAGAACAGTAGCCTTCTTTTTATCATATCTAATATGTGTAAAATCAAAAGTAAACGATATCTTAGGTATTTAATAATTATATTATTGTTCAAATATTCAACTGTTTTTCAAAGTGAAAATTGGAGGTCTTTGATAGCAAATTGCTTAATTAAAAACACATATCTTTTCAAAATTGCTTTCATTGGGCAAAATGACAAGTATCATTTTTAACCATCTGCCTTCCTTCACTAAAACGATCAATCCAATCATTAATTGAATTTATAGGAACTCATTTACCTTAGTTAACTGTGTACAAATTATTATATGATACTGCAGAGGGATATCTAAGATATATACAATGAATTGTACAGTCGTTTGTAGAACGAGTTCGACTGAGACAACCATTTTTCGTCACAAGTGACCAACATAGTGACGTCATTTTCAAATTGTGACGTCACAAACAAAGAGAAAAACTTAATTCAGCATATGCTATTTATAGACCTTGTGTATGGCTATGTGTGTACCGAATTTCATTCTAATCTGAATTGTGGTTTTGTAGATATAGAGATAGTATAAATAATGGATCAACAATAAGTATGAAAAACCTCAGTCAGGTTTTGACTCAATGATCAATTGTATTTGCTGACAAGGTCATTGTATCGACCATAGAACTAATGAAATGATGACTTTAAACGAGACTGCTGATATTCTTGTTTCATCAAGTTGCTTGCCAACAATTTACCTCGTTTTAGAAATTGTTAATTACGTAGAGCATGCTCTTGCGTATTGAATTAACTGAGATATATAAATACCATATGCAGGTGACGAAGGTATATCGCTGCATGAGTAAGGAAAGTCGACGATTTATCATAAAGCTTGGTTGTCAGATTACCACTAACGTCTCTGGTTGTATAAGGTGAAAAGTTTTTAAGCTGTTGATTTTGATATAAATCGTGCGATTTCAAATTGTCCAAAAGTTCTTTCGGGATTTTGACGACATTTTTCCTTAGAAATGGAAATATGAGTAAAAGTTGGATAACCACTTGTAGAATTAAATCCAAGATCTTATAAAATACAATTTATATAATGAGCCTTACAAACGAAGTCAATGTTGTTTGCTGCTATGTCAGCGGAAAATTATGTTAATATGCATGTTACAAATTTTATAAGAGAATATTTTAATATGGATGAATTAACGCAAGTATATGTATCTGACATCGTATGTGGATGATACAGCAGAATTTTTTTGACATATGCGACTTATATTTTTTTGTTAACATGCATGATAATTATTTAAAGATTCTAGATAATTATGTCTATGCGACTAAATATGCGACTCAATTATGTAAGCATGCAACATAATCATGTAGAAATACAACTTATTTCGTAATGCGACTTACATGTATTTATTTCGACATGCAAGTTATTTATGATAACATGCAAGATGATAATTTGCAAGTCAGCATTTAATATATCTTCTCATATGTTGTCATAATTAAATCACATGTTAGCATACTTATATTACAAGTTTTTAAACACACATAATTCGCATTTTAACATTATAATCTTGCATGTTGACTTATATATGTTCCATGTAATAATAATCTCGCATTTTATAAAAAAAATTGCATGTGATTGTCAACATAATCTTGTTGCATCTTTTTTGTATGATATCATTTGTAGGTATCTTTACCAAAATCAAAATTAGATTATCTAATGAGATTGGTAACTTGCATTTCAACATAATTATTTTGCATTTTGACATATACAGTATGCGTCACTTGTTTACATAAGTATTTTTCATGTTAACATGATTTATCTTGCATGAAGGGGGCAAAAAAAATGCCACCATATTCTAGTGCATAAGTATTATAAACAATTTTCTACAAAGTACACTTATTCCTCAATAAAAGTTGAATTTGCTATTTGACAAAAGAGACAATACCCGTTTCCTCTATATACCATTAAATCCACGATGCCGAACTGCCAATGAATGTCTGGAAGTTCTTAATTTACATGTAACCTTCAAAATTTCAGATATTTTAATTGTCAGAAGAAAAAAGAAGTACCTACTTTAATTACTCGTCAGACCTACGGATGTTGTGAGGGCTATCAAAACAAAACAGGCATTTGCACAAAAAGTACACTTTTCAAATAAATGAATAGATAGAGTTACCAACATTTTAACGTCGAAGATACGAAATATATATACATACTGTATTAAATGCATACAATTGTCATCTTTGTTGAAAATTATATATACAAATTCATGTAACCCAGTTTTAAATAAATTTCAGTACCTTGCAACTCTACCACGTATGGCGAGAACTGCACACTTCTTTGTCCATGTGTAGCCGGGCAGTACGACAGATGTGACGTCAATGGAAATTGTCTTTGTTCGCCAGGATGGATGGGAGTTAATTGTTCAAAACGTTTGTCAAATATTAATCAATATATATGAAAATAAATATTTAAAGGTTTATTATCTCATTCTTTGATTAAATTGATTTAATTCAATCATTATTTCCAGCATGTGATTCAGGAAAATACGGAGACAAATGCCAGTTTAAGTGTTCTTGTGAAAATAACGCTACCTGTAATCACGTGACCGGAAATTGTGACTGCTCATCGGTGAATGGATGGACTGGGGAAAGATGTCTAGAAGGTTTATATGCTGATGAATATTTTTTTTCATATATTGCAGACGTACTTTTCCCACGGGGTCTGCTGAATCTCTATTTCTCTTTAAACCGCGGATAGAAAATTACGCGGATTTCGAAGACCCTCACTATATGCCTTACATGTATATCAAGTATGATGGGACAAATTTCCGCAGAAAATGTTTGACCGCGTACATAGCATAAATTAATACCACGCAGAAAAAAGTAATTCTACAGTATATTTATATGTACCTCTTATAGGTTTGTATGCATTTTCATTATGAGAAAATGGGAATATGAGGTTTGCCGACTATTATCACTTGTAATAAGAAAATGACCAATGAATCATTTATTTTTTTAACATTTTGTTGAAACTCAGACAGTTTTATTTTTTCAAATTGATAAACCTGACTCAGATTTCGATATCTTTATTCTATTTCAGAGTGTCATGGTGGTTTTTACGGACCCAATTGTTCACTACCCTGCAACTGTTCATACTTTCAAAGTCCGTTCTGTCATCCAGTATCCGGGAAATGCTTATGCAGGAGCGGGAAAATGGGTGAAAACTGTTCTTTAGGTTAGTTAATGTATACAGGTTTTGTAGACTGTAAAGAATTTTTTAACCAATTAAATCATGGTAATTTTGTGCATAATCTAATTTCATTATTTGCATTTCAATCTCACCTGATAGCAATAACGTTACCAAAAGAACAAGACTCTTTCTACTGGTTCAATTCAGTTGTTTAAGAATTACCTTCTTCAATTATCACAACAATATTTACAATTGCAATGTCCTTGTCTGAGAAAAGACTACAAAATTATTAAGTTAATATAGCTTTATAACCTTTTTAAACGACTTACTCAGTAATAAATACACCTGAATGAAATGTTTAAATTTCTTATTAGGCATCTTTGAAAAATTGTTTGGTTGCCCTTTCCTGACCGAGTGACTAAAAATGGCCCGGCATTAATTTCTTCATCCCAGGCCACACAATTATTTTTCTTTTTAAGGTCTTCCGTTTCCAACGGAAGACCTTCTACTGATTCTGTTGGTAAAGATTATTGTTCTTTTTTTTCCTTCTACTTCCTAGACGCCAACTTTGAGGCCTCATATCTCACTCATTTCTCAATAGATTTTGCTCAAATTTTCAGACATTATCGAAAGTAATGAACTCTATCAGAATGCTATCTAACATTTTAAAAAATTACTTCCGCTTATGAGTTATTTCCCGTTTTACGAAAAATTATAGGCTTTCGTTTCCGGATAAAGGCTCAGAGACCACAAAAGCTGGAGCAAAAATTTTACTGGTTTTACTGGTTTTAGACAACAGAAGGATTGAAGTTGTGCACATCTGTTTTTGTTTTTCGATTTCTGTATTCAAAATGGCGCTATATAGGGGTCAAAAATTAGAACGCCCAAAACAGCAAAAATTTACACATATTTTCCTTTTTATCTTGAAAACTAAAAATATTTTGTTCAGAATGTTGAACAAAAGTTGTGCATAATTGCAAGAACTTTCATTTGATATCATTAAAAAGGGGCTGGCCCCTAAAATAAGGGGTCTAGGGCCCTTTAAAGTTTTTGCTTTATAACTCAAAAATGGTAAATATTTCGAAATGACTATCGATTATAAAATGTTCTTTAACATGTTACTGATCTCATGAAATTGTTTTTTTGTTCGAATCTTGTTTTAATGAGCTAGATGCATGACCTATTTATGTACAGGTAATTCTTTTCACTCCGCACGTAAACGAGAGCTCCTCATGCGTGTACATAAAACAAACTTACTTTAAATAAAAGACATGACTACATTGGATGCTCATGTTCTTAAGAATAAAGTTCTTGAAGTGTTTTGTGCTTTTTTCCCCAAATTATCATGCTTTTTACTGACAACTTTCTCTTTCATTTCATTTTTTAAATCGTATAAACCAAGTCTACTAAAAAGGGAAAAAAAGTGAAGGTAAATTGCTGCATGAGATAGGGAAGCTGACGATACAGAAGTTAAAGTCAACACGTTTATCATAGAGCTTGGTTGTTAGAAAAGTATATTCTTCTGAATTCAACAATCCAGAAGTGTTTGTAAGGTTCATTATATAAAATGTACACTGTATTTTATATAATGATTGTAGATTTAATTCTACAAGTGGTAATCCAACTTATACACATCCTTTTTCTAAGGAAGAAATTATCAAAAAATCGTATGTCAGTTTTGAATAATTTTGATATTCCAAACAACCAAAAGGAATTTGAATTACTATATCTATATTGGATTCCAAAACTTCATAAAATCCTTACAAAGATGCAAAGCGTTATCCAGTATATGTTCAACCTTTGTTCATCTTTTTTTTTAATTCTCATCAAGATATTAACAGTTGTGAAGGATAAATTTCATGTGCAACAATATATATTCGAGAAGTGGTGTAAAGAAGATGTGGATACTAAAATAAAAAAAAAATCCAAGAACCTTTGAAAATTTGGAATCACAAAATATTACCAAAACCAATAACATAAAATATAAAGACTATTAAACTTTAGATTTTATGTTATTGATTTTGGTAATATTTTGTGCTTCCAAATCGTGGGGGAAAGTCGTATATAAAGACTATTAAATTTTGAATACAACTATTCCCCACGATAAATTCAAGTTTATTTAAAATTTAAGCTTTTTGATATCATTTACAGTTGCTTGTGCAATAAAATGAAACACATTTCAATTTACTTACCTTGTCATTGGTCATTTGCAAAATTATTTTGTAAATAAACATTTTATTGTACAAAAAGGTAATCTGAAGTTGATTGACAATATCTATGTGGTTTTTGGAGACCATGTCTTCCAACAATCGTTCGTTATTCCTATGGGTACCAATTGCTTCCCGTTATTAGAAGACCTATTTTTGAATTCAGAATTTCAGAACTCATAAGAAAACAATCGCTGTCACCTTCAACTCAACATTCAAATATATCGACGACGTATTAACAATTAACAATAGTTATTTCCATTTTATGTCGATACGATATATCAGCTTGAAATAAAAAACAAAGAGTCAGACACAACTGTTTCATATTTGAATATTTTTCTTGAAAAAGACGTAAGAGGTATTCTAACAACCTAGCTTTGTGGCAAATGATATAACTTTAATCAGCAATGTACCTTCATCGCCTGTATATAGGGTTTATATCATGCTCTACGTATGAACAATTTTAAAGACGAGGTAAATTATTGACAATTAACATGTTGAGGAATCAGCAGTCTCGTTTAAAGTCGTCATTTCCTAAGTTATATGGTCGATACTGTGATCTTGTCAGCAAATGCAATTTATCATTGAATAAAATGCTGACTGGCGTTTTTCAGGCTATTTGTTAGTCCATTATTTATTCACTGAATTGAAAACGGATTTTTCCGTTGTTTCCCAAACGTAGCAGGGGGTGGGTCCTGTGTTTAGCCAATATCTATTACAACATGATGTAACCTACTAAACATGTATATGGTCCTGTGTTTAGTAAAACATTTCATGTACAAAACATGTACTTTCTAAACACGTATGGTCCCGTGTTTAGAGAAATATTCCATATACGACATGATGCAACTACTTAACACATTGGTCCAGTGTTAACTGAGATATTCCAAATACCAAGTGATGCAACTTTCTTAACATGTATGGTCCCATGTTTAGTGAAACAACAATGCATACAACAATCGTATGCAAAAGCTTAAATGCATCATCAATAGAAATTGCAGGGTTAATAAGCATGTATTTTATCCTGCATGAGAGTAAATCCTCATTAGGATACCATAATGCTACAGTAATTTGCATTTGTCAAACGTATGGTCCCGCTCGACGACTACTGAGATCTGCAGAGATTGATTATAGAGATGACTCATGAACTGTGTTCACCCTTTGTTTTATATTTTGTAGAACAACTATTATAGGAGATATGATTTCAAAAAAAAATAGTGTATCTTTTAAAGGGCCTGTAATTTTACCATTTTCTTTCTTTTTCCATTCAATTGACTTGTTGATCGAGCAGTCACCAGAAACATGAACTAATACACCACCCAAACTTAAAGTGGCTGTTGCCACAATACTTTGCTATGTTGAGGCAATGTCCTTGGTAATGGGCACTTGTTTGACCACTGTTGTGTTGTCTGTGCGTGCATTTCTGATTTCTGACTGTTGTTTCCACATGGCCCATATAGCTTCTGCAAGTGTTACCCAGTGTGGATAGTGTCTGTTTCTAATTTGGTGGGATGGGTAACTCTGGAAAAATAAAAGTGTAAACTACTATCCAGTATATGATATTCATATTTTTTAAATCAAGTGCTCTGATCTAAATCAATATTTTAAGCCATGTTCTATACAACTAAACAATCAGAACATGCAAGATAAATTCTTAGATAATGACATAATTATTTTACTTTGGGTATTGCACAACTGCAATACATCAACAGGGAATAACAGCTATGTAAATTCCAACAGGAGAACTTGTCTACATATATGCAGCATAAATTATTCTCATCATAACATTATTTTACCAAGAAAGAGAGCAAACATGCATTATTATACATTTTAAATATATATTTAAATATGTATTGCGAATAAATTGCTAACTTATAAATTATAAACTTGTGCATTGATTGATTCTGGAGAACATGATAATGCCAAATATGCATGTTATTCAAAACACACTTCTGCACACTTTATTTTAGATACCTATGGTTCTGGATTCACTTCAGAAAAAGTGCATATAGTCAAGCCTGAGACAACCAAAAACATTTGTCTATAGACCAGCACAAGTCAACAAATTACATGTGTATATGGTCCTACACAAGTCGACAGAAATGTATGTCATTATGCAGTTCCCTGCAGTTCCTGCAAGACTTATAAATACATCACATGTGCATATGGTCCTGCACAAATCAAGAAAACATGAGTGCATATGGTCCTGCACAAGTCAGCAAAACAGATCACATGTGTATATGGTCCTACACAATCAACAAAAATGTATGTCATTATTCACTACCATGCAGGTCCTGCCAAAATTAACAAACACAAGTGCATATGGTCCTGCACAATTCAACATATTACATGTGTATATGGTCCTACACAAGTCAACAAAATTTGTATGTCATTATGTAATTCCATGCAGGTCTTGCAGAAATCAACAAACACAAGTGCATTATTGTGCATATGGTCCTGCACAATCCAATAAAATACATGTGTATATGGTCCTACACAAGTCAACAAACACAAGTGCATCTGGTCCTGCACATTTTTTCCTCGCACAGTTCAACAAATTTCATGTGTATATGGTCCTACACAAGTCACCAAAATATGTGTGCATAGGGACGTGCATGAGTCAACAACTTGCATGTGCATATATTGTCCTGCACAAGACAGCAAAAACAAAATACATGTGCATATGGTCCTGCACAAGTGACTACGGTAAGTCAACAAAATACATGTGCATATGGTTGTGTACAAGTCAACAAAACAAAATGTATGTGAATTTGGCATAATAATGTATGGTTCTGCATGAGTCGACAAAATACATGTGAATATAATTCTGCCCAGATCAACAAAATGCATGTGCATATAATCTTTCATGAGTCAAAAGGTAATACATGTGCACATGGTCTTGTACAAGTCAACAAAATACATGTGTATATGTTCCTACAAGAGTCAACCAAATAAATGTGCATGTGTCAGTGAAATAAATGTGAATATGGTCCTTCACAACCATAAAATACAACATAACGTGTAAATCAGTGGTGGGTTTGCATGGTAAACATAAGTAGCGTATGTGGACCTCACTTCTATACTAATTCTCAGTAAAAGGTCACCTCAAACTATGGTGTGCACCCTTAGCAACAATACTATATCAGCATTAAATTATGTTAATCATTCTACAAATATACAAGCTGTGTCTATGACCTGCACAGTTTATGTGATAAATGTGTATGTGGTCCCACGTACACTGTATCCTGATTCAACAATTGAAAATTTGAATCATACATAATAAGATTTGTGTACCCATATAATGGCAATATTTTACCAACATCACATAGTCAACTAACTCCCAACAAAATTTTTGGCTCCGTGAACAACATATAAGTAAACTTGAGTAAGATCATTCATTGTTCAAACTCTTAAGAGGAAAAGCAGGATTTGTTACCAAGTATGATACCTGTATTGGTAAAAATATTGCAAAATTATATAAGGAACCAAAAAAAAAAAAAAAAAAAAAAAAACTTGAGCCTTTTATTGTGAGCTAGCTAACATAGTTTTAATGGATAGCACATGACTTCATCAGAAGTACTATACTATACTGGCCTGTTTTATACTGGGAATGCAGGAGTGTCAAGTAAATACTACATCAGCATCAATGGAGATCTCATAACTTGTAAAAAGGTAGCACTCGTCACTGCTGAGCTGTTTATATTCACTCATCAATATCTGGTTTGTGTAGATGATTCTGACATTCAAGTCCTTGAAGAAGCGAAGGGTTTCCACTGTAACAAACAGGTTCTTATTCCCCGGCCAAGGTGAATGTAAGAAGCAAAACTGACTTGTGATATTTTGGATGGACAGTTAATAAAGATGATGTTATCACCTAGATGCACATTTTGAAAGCTCAGCAAATTGCAAATCCATAAATAGGCAAAAGTTCCTAAAGGAATGAAGTTACCGGTGTGATTGATAAAATCTCCGGTGTAGGGTGGTTTCGCGCCGATTACGTGTTCGCGTCGAGTGGTATCGCGCCAAGTGGTTTCGCCCCGTTTATCTACAGGTAAGATATGGGTGGTATACAGAATGGCTTCCCCCCGATTACCTGTCAAGTAGCTTGTAATTAATTAACCCCAAGCGTTAATGTCGTATTAAGTGGGATAATTATCCCATTTTGTATTAATACATTTAGTGAGGCCATTTTTAGCGAAATTATGACTATTTGAAAAGATTTGATCGTCTTATTTGGAATTATTTAGGACTGGATATGAAAATATATATTTTCACAAATAACGCTGATTTTTCAATGAAGGCTGTCATTGTTTTTTAGTTGATTTACAATATTAAATTATGTAGAACAAGGAAACTTCAAAGGTAATCAATCTTTGCATACAGACACATCATGCATCAGTAATAAAATAGAATAATATTCTTCATTATAGGCACTCATACAGATAGAAATTCTTTAAAACTTCAAAGCTAATATATAACATACATGCGGGGCGAATCCAGTCGGCGCGAACAAGCGATCGGTGCGAAACCACTCGGCGCGAACACGTAATCGGAGCAAAACCACCCGCATTCAAATCTCCAGGCTTGATCATGGTGTTAGGATTAACGATGTAGGTGAATCACTGACGGCCAGTTGCAAATACCTTCCAGGAACAAGTCTATACACTGTCAGGTCTATAATGTAATTGAATATTATTGTTTACAGCAGAGACCTACAGCGAGGGGTCTATGTTTACAGCTGACATAGTTCATGTAAGAGTTTTCGGGATCTCGAGCCCGACATTATTTGCTACATATTTTACACCACTGTAGATACGCTGACACAGTTTATCGATCGTTTACCAAATTTACTTCAATTGACCATATTATTCCCCAGACGACTCGTAGTAATAGAATATCCATGTAAAAATCCCATGAAAATTATTTTGGTCGTCCTGAGTTGTGAACTCCTCAGCATGCTTAATGCCCGGATGTAAACTTTACAAGGCCGATTTCGTAACAAAAACTCACTTTACAGACGTTTTTCTGTAATTAACAAGCAGATCACATCGTCCGAAATCTTCAAAATGGTATCACAACAAAAGCTGTAGGATTTTCTGTGGGAAATATGGTATAAATTCGAAAAATTCAGCAGTTCAATAAACCATGCTTTCTCTTTTGGTAAACGGATCAATAATGATCACGTGATGGATAAGAGCTTTGCTGATTGGTTGAACCCATATTTAGATGTAGGAAAAGGGGTAAAATTAGTTCAATAAAAGAACCAAATAGCTGCTTTGTATAAAGCTATGTACACTACAGACACTGTTATATAATAACATATAAAACAAGAACATGTCACATAAATGAAATTATCTGCAATAATTACTATTTCTAGTTCATTTACACAGGTATTTGAACAGGTATTAGTTAACCATGTAATAAGACTGATGACTTTTTTTTAATGTAACAGTCTTGAATAAATCAGGAGTATCAGTAAGTCTCATAATACATGTACCCCACAAGTTGCGGTACTCCGTAAGTCAACTTTTTTATTTAAAAAAAAGTTGCTGGTAGCAGGTTATGGAGAAATAAAGCAATTTCTTCCTTTAGTGCAAGTACAACCGGCATCGTAAATAGCGATTAAGGTAGAAATATAGCTTACCATAGGTTGTCCACCAATTTTCTGATTCTCATTCTGTTTTGCCAGAATTATCATCCCTGCGCATGTCCCCCATGTCACGTGTTTCCTGTTCTGAATCCAGACGTGCAATGGTTCAATCATATTGTTTCTTTTTAGAAAAAGGCTAATAGTTGTGCTCTCGCCTCCTGGAATTATCATGCCATCAAGGTCGGAAGTCACATGGCTAGGGTTCCGGACTTCATACGTTTCAATCTCAACCGGAAGTTTCATCTGCTCCTTTGCCTTCAGAAGAGCATTCTTGTGCTCAAGAAAAGCTCCTTGGACTTCTAGTATTCCGATTTTTATGGTTCTTTCCTCGGTCTCCACACTGGATGGCATTATTTCCTTTCCTTGATAATTATAATAAAATTTTGATAATTTTGCAATGCTAAAACAATAAGATGAGAAGACTCAAACATTTAAATATTCTAATTTCATTTATTAGATATTCTCGTATCCCTTGTTTATTTACGTGTCATGACGCACTGCAACTTAAAAATACAATTAAAATTGATTCTTAGAACAAAAGATTTGAAAGTGGATGTCAATTAAAAAAAAATACAGTTCAGCACACTTCTCTTGCATAAAATTTTCTATGTCTAAAGACTATTATGATTAAAACCAATCTCTAGCAATTAAAATGGAATTAGCAGAATAATTTTATTTAAACAACTTTATCCTATAAAAAATCGAATATGTCCCTGTAAAGAAATTTCCAACACGAAAGGTTATGGACAAGCAATTTCTCTCTGTTTTCGAAATCTCACCTGAGTCATATTTGTTTGTTTGAAAATGATAGTATAATATTTCCATTTCTAATTTTTTCTCTGTGATAACTCTTTGAAAGTTAGGGGTAGTTTATTTCTAGATAATTCTGCCGGAATGTAAATTAGGCAGGTCGATAGGTCGGGAGCTAAGGAGGCCTAATACGCATGCAATTCCCGTGCGCGTCTGTCTCTGTGTCTGACGCTAAGGAGGCCAAATATGCATGAAAATCTCGTGCGGCTGCCTTTGTGTTTGACGTCAGTTGGCGAGGACTACTGAAATTGGCATGGAAGTCATCATGTGATTTAAATCTATTCATCTACATTTTTAAAGTCTAAATCACAATGAAATGGAAATATAAGGAATCACTGTCTAGTTAGGGGGGTATGTCTGGGACATCAACAATAGTGGGAAACATGGGATAATTTAAGCATAACGGGCTTCGCCCGTTATGCAAATTATCCCATGTTTCCCACTATTGTTGATGCCCTGACATACCCTCCTAACTAGACAGTGATTCCTTAAATATAACCCTCACTCTGGTCATTAACCAGAAGGCCGTTGATCCAGTAAACTTAAATTCAGTAAAAGTTAATGTGTAGATACATTGAGGAGGGGAGGATACCGGACTCTCTTTAGAGTCTCCAGTTTTTATGAAAAAATAAAATACATGTATCACTGAAAATGGGTTGATACTATATCTTAATGAATGAATTTCTAATTCGAAATTAAGAAAGAATGTACAACTACACACTTAACTACACACTTACAAGAAAGAAAAAAAAATACAATTTACAAGACACATAGCACTCTCCGGCTAAAAGTAAAGTTTTAAGATAAAAATATGATAAGATAACTTTTAAATACTTAATTTCCAAGATGTCTAAACCAAATGGAGTTGTACATGTACAGGACCACGAGTAAACGATTCTTACCTGACCTAAATGACAAAATAATTTTCCATTTTGACATACATGAATTATGTATACAGGTGAACAGATTAGGTTTTTCTCACTGCGTAATACTGTCAACTACATGTACATTATTTCAAAAAGTGAGAAATCACGCCGACATGGACACTACAGATACATGTAGTTAAAACGAAGAACATACAAACTAGCTTTATCACTGATAAGAAATCGTAAACAACGAATCAATCAAATGATTTTAAATTGTAAGGAAAACAAAGGGTGAACAAAATAAAGGTAGCATTACGTACTTACAAGGAAGGCGATAAAGACTAGCAGGGCACAGGAGAGACTTTTCTTGCATAAATAAATAAGTTACGAAACCGAGAAACGGTACTTATACAACTAAAGAGAGGCTGGATAAGTTATATAAGTTAATCCTGTGTTATAAAATCACATACTTAAACAAGTTTAGTCCAGTTAGAGTCAACAACAGACAGGGATTACGGGGGTTACTACATTGTCAGGTGCGAGGTCAACTATAAACCATATCGGACAGGGGCTCTATTTTGCATTCACGCTCAGCGCGAGTACAGTTCACGCACACCGCAGCAGTGATAACGAACCTGTTAGGACTACAGAATGAACGGAAACGTGAATGGTAAGTCCATTTAAGTTTTTTTTTTAGTTTTTTGTTAACAATAACAATTATGAAAGACTTCAATTATTATAACAAAATCATGATAATTAGTCTTTTTGTTAAACAAAGTATATTTTTATTAATATTTAATATTACATGTATATTGATTAAATGTATAGCAGCACATTGGTTTGTCATCACCGACTAGATTTTTGTGATTGAAATGTGTTAATAAATGATACCAATTACCAAACATGATCAGAGCATTTTAAAATTTACAAATTACAGAGGATTTGCGGTACATTATATATATTTGTAACTTCAATCATATAATTTTACAGAAAGCGAACTGGACGTCACCAACCTTAAGTTACAGGATGTCACAAAAGTTCAACAAACAGGTCAGTCTGATATTCCTTAGTAAAGTTATAGGATGTCACAAAACTTCTGAAATAGGTCAATATTTTACGATCGTTTTTATCATTAATAAATCCGGAACCTTTTTCTGAGGAAAAAAGAGACCTTAATTAATCAAGCCTTGCTAGCCGTTTAGGTTTGGTATTACTATGTACAGTACTGATTGTCTAGATTTCGAACAATGTCATACTAACAACCTTTTGATTAAACGGAAAAAATGTGTGAAAAATACAACTCACCTCTTTGTTTATCACAGTAACGCGTGAACAGTCCAGGTCATGTGACTCTGTCTCACTCTAGCGCGGGGTCACACTAGTGGAATGACCTAGCTCACATCCGACTTTCTAGCCACAGATGGATTGAATATTACAGATACGAAGTAATAATGACATTGCTTTTAATTAGTTTAAATAAAAAAAAAAATTCTTTATAGGGAAAATGTAGCATTAGATATAACTCTTAATATTTTTGCAAGGTTGAAGCTCTCAGACAATTAATAGAGACATATGAGAAGTGCTAAAAAGTTTCAGTCAGATGACACTATAGGGAGACAGTTTTACAAAGTGTCATTAGTTAAATCATGTGACACTATTTTAAGAGAGATACTAAGGTCGGTCAACGTATGTTAAACGGCCACTTAATATACAAGTATTTTAGGCAACAATCTGATGAATAAACTAGAGTACATGTATGAAGAAGGTTAAAAATATTGCACGCAGGTGTTTATATATTTATGGCGAAAAATCGTAGACACACGCCTTTCATATATACTTTTCTACGAACCTACATATATACATAAGTAGCGATAACTTTGTCATGATAATACATGCACGTGTTGAAAACATCGGGATTTTCTTTTGGGGTGCTTCATGTGCTTCTTATTACAAAAATAACGGTAAAGGATCGATTTTCTTTTTTTTCAGCGAATCAAAGATGAACAGTACATGCAATATACAGCTACCTAGAATATCAAAAAGTATATTTTATGAATTCATACTTTTTTTGATTGTCTTGTTATGTTCTAAATTTTACTGTGTGTGGAAAACTTCTCATGTTCTAAATTCAAATCTTTAATGTGCAGTGTGCTCGGACGCATAAAATGACTTTGTGAATAAACGTAATACCATAATCCCCCCCCCCCCCAAAAAAAAAACACAACATAATCCAATAATAGACAAATGAAATTATATCGGATGTCCTAGACTTAAAGTGTAACTGCAAATCAGGGGGAACAAGATGTGTTTGTGAAACATATGCACCCGCGGCGGCAATAAAGTTAGAAAAAGCGACTTTTAGCATATAGGTCACAGTCAAGCTTAAAAGGTATTTGGACTTGGTATCATTTGAAAATTAGTTGAGTATGCATACCAAATAAGAAATCTCTGTCTTCTATGATTTCTACGTTATGGCGAAAGTTCGAAAAAACTATTTTTAGCATAAATATGTAGGTCACAAGCTCATTGACCTTGGTGTCATTTAAAAGAACTTAATTAGTGGAGTATGCCTGCTAAATATGAAGTCTCTATCTTTCACGGTTCAAAAGTTATGGCGAAGGTTCAATTTGACAACACACAGACAGAGAGACAAACAAACAGACAGGACAAAAACACTCGTCCGGATCTATCGATCTGGGCGCATAAAAATGAAAATAAGATGCGTTTTATTTGGAGAACATTAATTTGGAAAAAAAAATTTCGAGGCAATTACTAGGAAAGGAACCACTTTTATTGATTCATAATCCTTACCAGAGTAGTCAAATCTTATGCACATAATTATGAAAATCTTTTAGTCCTTATTTTTATTGTATTAATATTTTTATCTATTTTTTATTTATTGATCTCAATGTATGTGTCTTTTCCTGTTTTTGTTGAATGGAAGTGGAATATACACTGTACAGGTATATCTAGTCCCGTTCATACATGTACTTTGTACGTTCAGATCTAACTGCTCAGAATCATTCGAAAAAATTCCCTAGCTAGCCTGGTAGATCTTTATGCTCAGAATCATACAAAGAAACTCTATAACTAGCCTGGTATTTTCTACAGGTACTTTCAAGGTCAAAGCTGGACTTGCTCAGATGGCAAAGGGAGGGATTATTATGGACGTCACGACCGCGGCGGAAGCACGCATCGCCGAGGAGGCGGGGGTAATGTTATGATGATTGTCAAAAGTAATCCTTTTAATAAGATAAATCCAGTCAGGTATTCATATTCATGTACTTATAGTTATAGTGATACATCGATTTACAATTCATATTTTCAGACGAACGTTTCATTTGAAAATAGTATTTAAAGGTACTTGGACACAGATTTGAAGTTAATATTTTCTCATTTTTTCTGTATATCACGAATTAAATATTTTAATAGCATTTCACACAAAAATTAATTAAAAATCTTATTTCATTCAAAAGTTATTAAAACTTTAAATTTTTTGGCGGGTTTGATTGACACATCTTTGCACTTTCACAAATTTTAACTTTATTCTTAATCCTGAGGAAAAGTGGCGATTTTGATGTGTTTTAATGAGAAATATTAAAACTTTTATCAAGAATAATAATTTTATTCAGAGTAGAAATGTTAGAAAGCAAAACACCTTCACAAGTATCGTCATTCCGAACTAAGAGATGCGTACAGAGTTTAGCAAATCGAGCACACTCGTGTTATGTACACAGTTTTTGTAAACAGGGCTCGAGTTCTGTTATTGTTTATATTTAGAATTCACCGGGTGCGTTCAATCGTCACAGTCTGCTTACCACAA
>PRKT01000008.1:2474604-2507530 GCA_003671525.1 Saccostrea glomerata
GACATTAATCTGTGTCCAAATGCTTACCAGATTCTCTGTTCTGCGCGTGCCTCTATCTGCTGTTAGAGTCGTAGCCGTAGCTTACATAGCCCTATGGTCTATGAGGCTTAGTAACAATGAAAGAAACAAAACTGGCAGAAGATTAGACGTTGACAAACGTTTTAATCACTCAAGCTTTCAGGAATTACGATTAACAGAATAAAATTTTGTTGCCTTTATGTGAAAGACACAGAGGGTGCTTATATGGTCCCCTTTACCCTATCGTTAATAATATAAACAGTGTTTTTAAATTCAAATGTTATTTTTATACTTTCATTCTTTCTTTGAGAAAGTCGCAAATAAGAAATTACCAGTTTGTACCTGCACCTTCAAATGTGCCAATTTTTCCCCCACATGGAATCCAAACGTGTCAGAGATGCCCGGAACCTCGGCTCTATTTGTTTGTGGATAATCAGCAACTGTTTCTACATGAAGCTAAGCGCTCGTCTAGTATAGACTGATTTCTATCTCCGATCTAAGCGAACATAAGTCTGTTGCAATGTAGCAGCGAACTTCGAATAACTTAAAACACCCGAAAATCTACCTTATACGTGACTGAATCATGCGTAGCACGGATTCAACCTATTCACCCGTAAACAAATAAACAACTAATCGATCTCCTTTATCGATGGACTTAATCTGCATACAAAACAAACACACGTGTTTTACCATAACTTTTATAAATATATCCTTACTTTTTGTTAAAAATTAGCCACCGTTGATTTATGTAAAGGTTATAGGCCAAAAACTGTCCATTCTGTGAGAAGAAAGAACTGTTGGAGGGCCGTTAGGCCCGACAATAGTTCTTTTTTCTCACAGAAGGACAGTTTGAGGCCTATAACCTACTTAAAACATTTACCCTATTGTGCTCATAATGTACTCTCTTAGAACTTTTTCTCATCCATTGTATTAAGTTAGCATTGTCTACTTATTGGACTGTCTCAAGTGAAGGTTTTATGACAGTCAAAAGAATTCAAAAGAAACTTGTATTCATTGTAATTGTTAACTTAGTGGACAGTTACAGGTAAGTGCAATTTTTAAACAACTGACTTACGAATATTTAATCACAAGACATGAGATTCCATCACCATTTTGATGTGATTGTGAATGTTGAAAGCATGTCTTCTTCCAAGGAAGCATATTTTGATGCAAAACAACTTCAGATATGAAGGGCAAATGCATACCGGGGTATGTCATTCTTGTGATATTTTGAGCCTAGGATTGTCAAGAAAATGAACTTTGAGCTCAAGATGGACGTTTATTTTTCAAATATTTCTCAACGTTTGATCAAGGTTTTTCAAGGATGCAGAAAAACAAAGGGAACGTAGAAAGGTTTCCGTAATTTAATCAACAATATTCAGATGATTTAGAAGAGGATAATCAGAGCAGAAATGTAAACGGGTACTTATTGTGTTTTTTAACTGACAGAGAAAATGTTACACGGTACCCAACGTTGATGTACGTTAAGGTGTTGAGTGATAAAGAAATCAACAAAATTATAAGCTTTCTTTTCGCCGAAATCAGAAACAAATCGGGAGATGAGTAGACAAGGCTATTGACAAAACACCCTTGCATTCCTGTAGCAGAAAAACGATGGATGTGCTCCTGTAGAAAAAGGAGCAAAATTATTCAAAGTACTAGTGAGAAATAAGAATTTAAGGAGCGACTGTTTCTTGCCAGGAGAAGTGATATCCCCTCGTGTGTTGTTGGTGCAAATTACGTTCCAACAGAATTCAGATCGAGATATCCTTCAAATTTAAGTTTTGATGTTCATTGTGAGCTGGAATATACATTTCATCATTTATTGGAATAATTACAAAGTTTCAGTTTTTGTGACTTGGAATGGATTATTTAATTACAGTGTGAAACTGTTGGATTCATTGCCTGAAAAATATATATTTGTGTTTACTTGTGTTGTGTTTTCTTAATCTAGTAAGTTACCTGTAGCCATCCAATAAGTTATTGAAAACTGTCCATTATTTTTAATAATGGACAGATTTTTAAACTTATTGGAAAGTTTCATGTAACTTATTGGACTGTTTTGGGCCTTGCAAGAAATAGAAAGCATTAAAAGAACAAAAGTTGATGTCATACTGATGTTTTAATAAATAAGAAAAAAATAATTACACAGGATCAATGCTTAAACTTACACCTTTATCAGGGCTTTGCCATGATTCTGAAATACACGTAACACAAAATTTTGTACAAATATCAGTATCCGTAGTCTCAATAATTCCAGATAACATAAGCTCTTTTTTTATATTTTCTCATGAAATGCTATATACAGCAGCATTTAAGTCATGATATTATATGGAAAAAAATTGAGATAATATTAACTTCAAATCCGTATCTTAGCCTCTGTAACAAAACTTATGCATTTATCCGCTCCGGTCCCTTTTCTACTTGGAAAAATGAATAAGTGATTCAATAAACACTCAAGGAAGCGAGCTGACTTACTTGTTGTTAAATGTATTGAATTTATTTTCTGAAATAATTCTTTTCGTGACTCTCAATCTTATGTATTTATAAGTTCGCCTGATTACAAAAGAAAGTTTTTTTTAATTTCGCAACTGATATATTTCATTCTACTACAACTAAACAGTACTCTGATAAAACACTCGTATTCTACTTCCTGCTTATGAAGTTTTATTTAATATGAAGACACAGGGAAGTTTTGTTTTCAATCTGATTAAAGTCAGTGCGAATAGGATTTGGACAATGGAATTTGTGAATGTTGTAAGTACATTTAATTGTTTAGAGAAGTGGTACATTTAATTTTAGAAGGTCACTTAAACCAAACGTTTGATTTCATATTTTTGTCTGAGTAAACAGGAGCAGTGTTATTTTGTGAATACACTTGCTAAGTGTGAATAAAATGCCTATACAACAAGTTATTGTCTGCATAAACGATTGCTTGACAAATTGTATGATTTAAATAACTGTGTTTTGTTGGACATCTTTTATGTTAAAGTTTCATCACAGGTCAACATGTCCAAAAAATCTTTTTAACAATAGCTAAACTATGTGGTTTATAAAGATAAAACTTTAACAGTTAATAAATATATCATTGATCAACAGATAAAAAGAATTTCTTGATAATAAATACTTGTTCAAAATATTGATTGAGAACAAATCTTTTAAAAATGCATTTATTTTTTTTTTAATACACATTGTGAATTCCGTACTTTTAGTGAAAGTCATCATTGCAGAAACAATAAATGTTTATCAATGAAGAGCGAGTTGGACTTTGATACCTCTGGAAAGCTGTTTACCCTCTTGTCCAAAGGGTATTATGTGAAACCGAAAGTGCATTGCAAATGGCGGATTTTATAGAGGTCTTGTCTTTATACATTTCATGCTTTCAATAACAGACTCTCAGAGACTATTCACGGCCAACTTTCCCTTCATTGACAAACATTATTATTTCTGCAATGATGGTTTACACTACAAATACAGAATCAAGCTGGAGCATTTTTTCACAAATATGCAATTTAAAAAAAGATATTTTTACTCCTTTTTATTCTTCAATTTTTTTTTACGTTATACTATCTATGTATTAATCAATGTAATATTTATAAACTATAAAAGTTTTAACTTTATGAACTACTTAGTTTTGTACGGAAGCCCGTTTAGGCCAGTAAAGAGAAAGAAATATTTTTTATTGCGTTTAAACACAATAATCATTGCGTTTAAACGCAATAATTATTGCAATAATTATTGCGTTTAATCGCAATAATTATTGCGTTATAACGCATAACACTTAAACGCAATAATATTGCGATTAAACGCAATAATTATCGCGTTTAAACGCAATAATATTTTTGCGTTTAATCGCAATAATTATTGCGTTTAATCGCAATAATTTTTGCGTTTAAACGCAATAATATTGCGTTTAAACGCAATTATATTGCGATTAAACGCAATAATTTTTGCGTTTAAACGCAATAATAATTTTGCGATTAAACAATTATTGAAGAAATTATTTTGAATTTAAACACAATGATTCAATGCTGTAGTTTGAAATTAAACAACGGCCTGCCAAATTATTATGAATACTACGGTCTGATTCTTTAAAGAAGAACCGTTTGCTTATGTGTCTTGTTGTTAAATTTTGCAGTTTATGATATTTGAAATTGGTTTTCAACACTTTTAACGCATTAATCAATTCAGTAGGTATCACAGCAAATTAAGAATGTTTCTGTGGTTTAAATAGCCATATCAATTTGGTAGTACACATCGATCAATCTGTTTTCATTTGATTTATTTTTTATTTCAAATGATTCCATCTCCTAAATTCTCGTGTTCTCGTGTTTACTGCATGTGATCAAAGAGAAGGTTGTGAACATACATATACATAATATGTACATACAGCAAAACTCGTTTAGTACGAACACGGATATTGCGCATTAACGGATATAGCGAAGTCACCTTGGATCCCCAGCTATATAAATTTATCGAATTCCTTGGAAGGATATAACAAATAACGGGTATAGCAAAATAAATTCATAGGTCCCAGTCACATCGTTATAACCGAGTTTTACTGTATGCATAAGTCTAAACATTTAATCAGTCGTTTCCTTAAGTCCTTTTTAAAGGTACATGGTGTAAACTTTGTGACCGCAACGTGGAGTGATAGTTTTTCCATCATTATTTCTTCTCTAGTCTTTTATTTCGAAAATCCTTTAAAATTGTTTGCATAGTTTTGCATACTAGAACTTTGTTTCTTTCTAAGGTTGTCTTTGTTATTACAGACTGACACTTCTTTCTCCTCTTGAAATCCATACCGTGATTTGTGTCACAGGGTGGCTGGCGGCTTCCCAAAATCACGATACAGTTTTGTTAAAAGAGGTTTATTTACAATATATATACAAACACGCGCGTTTCTACATGGCTTAATGGCTCACTACTGGATGGTATAAAAGGATAGCTGGCCTAAATGGGACCCAGAATAGGTGGACCTCTGGTCATCAAATAAAAATAAAACATATAACAAAACAGGGGGAAAACTTGAGCTGTCTTAAAACTCGACTGCTCTCTTCAATTGCAAAGCCCAATCTGATTTCTGAAATCACGGGATTTAAATCGCCAGGTAAAACCTGCTAAACAAGCTCAAAAGTATGGAATACTCATTGGGCAAATAATATTGGTAATATAGAATTCAGATAAAACATATGGAAATCAAATATGGACATCAATTGTGACAATTTGACCATTCAGAAAATGCTTGTTCAGAAGAATCTGATTCTATAAAGCTTAACATTACACAATTCTCCTCATAGATTAATGTACAAAAGAAAAAAAACAAACATCAGCGTGGATCCATTGCACTCATCAAAGATCCATAGAAATGCTTGCTTTTAAAAACACAGATTATTGCGTTTAATCGCAATTTCATTGCGTTGAAACGCAAAAAATTTTGCGATTAAACGCAATAACTTTTTCGATTAAACGCAAAAATATTATTGCGTTTAAACGCAATAATTATTGCGTTTAATTGCAATATCATTGCGTCAAATCGCAAAAGATTGCGATTAAACGCAATGTGTTTTGCGTTTAAACGCAATGTGTTTTGCGTTTAAACGCAATGATTATTGCGATTAAATGCAAAGTTTTGCGATTAAACGCAATAATTATTGCGTTTTAACGCCATAAAAATATTTTCCCTTGACTGGCCTCAACGACACGTCGATATTTGATGAAACCTTCAAAATTATATTTATTAGACTTATTTATCAAGTACGAAAGCCAATTAAGATCAAACTATGGCAAAAAAAAATTAAAGATTTTTTATGCCCCCGAATCGAAAGATAACGGAGTTATATTGTTTTTGTCACGTCTGTCGGTTTGTCTCTCTCTCTGTCTGTTGTCAACATTAAACTAGCCCATAATTATTAAGTGAGTGGGGTGATGGCTTTCATAATTCACAGGTGTATTCCTTGTGACAAGACCTTTCCATAGGTATCACCAAATATAACTTCTTGTCCTTGGAGTTTGACCTACTTTTACAAAAGAAAATACCACACTTTTACCTTGGTCATTATTTTGATTTTGAACAGTTGGAGCTATTGCTTTCATCCTTCAGATGTGTTTTCATTGTGACAAGACATTTTAGCTGGTACATGTATAAATATGTTTGACCTTTTGACCTTGACCTAAGTGTTTGATCCACTTTTTCAAAACTTTAACCTTTGTCATAACTTTTGAACAGTTAAAACATACTTTGATTTGGGTACCAACACTTTTGACCTTGACCGTTGGAGTTTTACATGCATTTGAGAGAATTCTACTCTCGCCTTTAGATGCCATACGGCGGAATCAGTATTTTCAAACACACCTTGGTTTTTTTTGTTTACCGTAGTTTAATTACGATAGTGTTTCGTAATCAAGTACAGTATACAAAAGGAAAAATTCTCTATTCCATAGGAACATTTTGAAAATTAAAATTTTTAATCTAAACTTTAAACTTTTTTATATTATTAAGAATATTTATTTCATAATCTTGAAAATATTATATCAAAAGCAAAATAAATTCATTTTTATCTGTTTAAAATATTGATGCTAGATTTAGTTTACCTGGAACTTATATTTCGAAAAATTGACCCAGAATATATCAGTGCCTGAGTTAGTAAAGGCAGTATCCCTTCCTGTCTCCCCCATTTACCTCCGTCAGAAACCTGAATTTGGTCCTTGGTCTTGGATTTCAAGCATCATCAGAATTTTTGTGCTCTGTTTAGGGGGCTGTTGGGTGTATTGGTCATAACATGTACGGCTAGAGAGGGACGATACATTTTAAGCGCTCTTCATGAATTTGAGTGCTGAGCATAGACCCGTCCGCCTTTTGCGGGAAGTGTTGGGGTCCCAGTATAAGTAAAAATTTCTAAAAGGAACATTAAACAATAATAAAAAAATCTAAACTATCGTTGATGTCCCTTGCATACTATACTAACTGGACAGTGATTCCTTATATTTTCATTTCATTGTGAAATTAAATTGAGGATATAGATTTTAAAAATGTAGACAAAGATTTAAATTAAACAAGGACTCCTGTGTGATCAGGTTCGAAAAGAGTTGTTTTCGTAAGGAATTTTTTTTTATTTATTTTCAATACAAAAAACATAAATCATTTTTTGGGGAGAATTTCCCGGTTTTCTTTCATTATTCTCGGATACTAACTTCGATGACACACCGGTATCCATGTAGACAGGCCTAACATATTCTGATTGCTTCGTTATTGGCTCAAAAATCCTTGGTTGATTCTGTAAACTCAAGTATATCTTCGAGTTTACCGTCAATAACACGGTATAGCGTTGAAACTATCAGTTATCGGCTGTTTATAGATACATCAATAGTTTCTAATGACGTCATGAAAAAGAGCGATAACTCTATCGCCCCTGTCTATAAAAAACGATATTTGAGCAGGTATTTTGCGTCTATATCTGAATTTTTTTTAAAACAAACACAACCATAAACTTTCATTTAATGCTTTTAATGAATTATAAACATTACTTTTAAGATCTATTTTCACCGAACTTGACCTTTAAATAAAATTAAGGCTATCATACTAATACCCTTACCAAAATATTGACCTTCTGGCAACATCTTCTGGCTTTATTGCCGCAATATTGCAGCAACATTCTGGCAATACATTGCCGCAATATTGCGGCTATATCGTTTTTCGTATGTAAATTAGTTTTGCGGCAATATTGCCAGAAAGGGGTTGCGGCAATATTGCTGCAAATCATGACCAAAATATTGATCTTCTGGCAACATCTTCCGGCATTATTGCCGCAATATTGCGGCTATATCGTTTTTCGTATGTTAATTAGTTTTGCGGCAATATTGCCAGAAAGGGGTTGCGGCAATATTGCTGCAAATCATGACCAAAATATTGATCTTCTGGCAACATCTTCCGGCATTATTGCCGCAATATTGCGGCTATATCGTTTTTCGTATGTTAATTAGTTTTGCGGCAATATTGCCAGAAAGGGGTTGCGGCAATATTGCTGCAAATCATGACCAAAATATTGATCTTCTGGCAACATCTTCCGGCATTATTGCCGCAATATTGCGGCAATATCGTTTTTCGTATGTAAGTTAGATATAAATTGGTATTTAATAGAAATAATGATCTATCAATCTAACAATTAACAAACTGTGCTGAGGAATATAACAAACAATAGCAAGCCACAGGGTCAATAAGAAATAGCTACTTCTGCTATTCTTTGAACAGATAGAAAATTATGTTGATCATCATAATGAAAATCAAGATATGTTTGTGAAACACTGTGCGCCTGGTGGCAATAAAGTTTGAAAAAGCTATTTATAGCATATGGGTCACAGTCAAGGTCACAAGGTCATTGATCTTGGTGTCATTTGAAAGAACTTAATTAGTGGAGTATGCATACTAAATATGAAGTCTCTATCTCTTATAGTTCAAAATTTATGGCAGAGGATCAAAATGGCTATTTTTAGCATATGGGTCACAGTAAAGGTCAAATTGTCATTGACCTTGGTGTTACTTGAAAGAGTTTAATTAGTGAAGGGTGCATACCAAATATGAATTCTCCATCTTTTATGACTCAAAAGTTATGTCGAAGTTTCAAAAAATCTATTTTAAGTATATGGTCACAGTCAAGGTCCCAAGGTCATTGACCTTGGTGTTATTTGAAAGAGCTTAATTAATGAAGGGTGCATACTTAATACAAGTTCTCTATCTTTTATGGCTCAAGATTTATGTCCAAGGTTCAAAAAATCTATTTTAAGGATATGGGTCACAGCCAAGGTCTCAAGGTCATTGACCTTCAGGTGTCTTTTGAAAAAGCTTAATTAGTGAATTATGCATACTAAATATAAAGTCTCTATCTTTCATTAATTTTAAGTTATGATGAATATTCGAAAAAGCTATTTTTAGCATATAGGTCACAGTCAAGGTCACAAGGTCATTGACCTTGATGTCATTTGAAAGAACTTAATTAGTGGAGTAGACATACCAAATATGAAATCTTTATCTCTCATTGGTTCAAAAGTAATGGTGAAGGTTAAAGTTTACAAACAAACAGACAGGACAAAAACAATATGTACCCCCGATCTATCGAGACGGGCGCATAAAAAATGTTTATAGAAACAATATTAATATGCCACTGTGAAAATGTCCAGCAACTCTGCATTAATTTTCAAATAACATGCTTTAATTCATCTTTTCCTGCTACTCTAGGATATATAGACATACAAGTCTAGTATGCATGCATCACAAGCACTAATTGAAACACATATAATTTTTCCAATTTTATCTCCATTGAATCATTCATCTCAAAAAGAATATTGGTTTTGACTCACCAAGTCTGATGATATGGAAACAGAGTACACATTCCTATAATTCTGCTTAAATTCTTTTTTCTAGTCATTCCACACTATGCAGTCTTACTACTCATCTTGACTAATCCCACTGTACACAATTAACAACTCTAATTAACTTGATACAAGTCAGTAATGAAGCAAAACATGCTTGCCTTTGAATTCCCTCCACTTTATTTAAAAAGAGGAAGTAAATGACTGAGCATGCTCAACAAATGGCTCATGGGTAATCCTAGATGTTGCCAGAAAGTTTTTTTCTGGCAGTATTGCCAGAATGTCACCGGAAGTTGTTGCAGCTAGCGGTGATATTTCATTTTTTCTGGCAGTATTGCCAGAATGTCACCAGAAGTTGTTGCCGCTAGCGGTGATATTTCACTAACCCAAAAAGCTTGTTTCTGGTGACAAAAATGTGTTGCCGCAATGTTGCCGCAATATAGCAGCAATATTGCTGCAATAATTTTACTTTGGTAAGGGTATCTAGGTCAGGTTCTTTTTTGGGTACGATCAGCCAATTTTTGACTAGTCATGCCCCTTGGACTTAGAAAAATTTCGAATATTTGGTGTTTCATTGCATTTTTTGTAGAGGTTTACTTCCTGAAATTTGGTATCAGGGTTTATCATAAAAATATCTAGGACAAGATCTTTTTTGGGGGCACGAATGAGCAATATTTTTTTCGCAAAGTTATATCCCTTGGACGTAGTAAAACTCCACTTATTTGCAATTTCCATTTATTTTATTTGCATGTATATCAAAGGGGAGGGGGCGTAAGTGTTTCACAAACATCTCTTCTTTAGTTTGCTTCGGAGCTTTCGGATGCCTTGAAATGACCCGTATTTGAATTAAACGTAATACAACATATCGAAGTACATTTACATATTTTGTTGAAATATAATTTAGGTATTTTTTACGACTATCCTTATAAGTTTTGGATTGTGTGTAAGATGTAAGGCCAATACCTGCCAAAATGCAACTTTAGAGTGCCCGAAGATAGTGCGGTGAGTAGAAAAACAGATCAATTGTATTAAAACGTTTTTTTAAGAAATGAATTTAATTTTTGAAGCGTTGTAGTTCACATACCTCATGAATCTTCAAAAATTAAATTCATTTCTTATATTTACATTATTTTTCTGATGAGTTGCCATTCAACTGTCATTTTTAAAGCAAAACACTATACATTTGACATCAAGTGCGGTATTATGATGTAACAATGGACATATTCATGCTCACCCATGGTTGTTCATGAGAAAGTATTTACATTTGCTGTGTTTTTCTAGTAAGCCAACTGTGAAATTGATTTGGATACCATTTTTGTGTATACTCACGCGTAGAAATATACACGGAAAAATGTGCGCAAACGTGTGACGTCGCAATGAAGCTACAGAGACTCTGGTAAAAATGCAACGATATAGGGCAGCGCAAAATTCAAATATGGAGTATATTTTAGTTGCTTTCCATTATGTAAAATGTAAATTTCAGTAATGTTTTTAAGTCAAGTGTAAGTTATTGGTGTGTGAATCACAGAGACTTGCACATAGGCATATTTTTCATGAAGCGCTAGCACGTTTTATGAAATATGCCTACGTGACAAGTCTGTGTGATTCACACACCAATAACTCACACAAAACTTAAAAACATTCCTTAAATATACAGTCTTCCTATTTGCAAAGAATCTTATAGAAAAGTATTTTGAAATGTAAATATTTTAAAATATTTGAAGAAACTGTAGTTTCTAGTATTATAAACTGTATTACGTAAATAATTAAATCTATTCAAATTATACGTCAGAATCAGCACAAAACATAAACAGTTTTTGCACACAGTTTGCGTATCTTAGCTAAACATAAAAAAAAGAAATTAAGTGTAGCTTTACATGATATTTGCTTTCCACGTTCAAATTAAATTTTCACCGATTTTGAATGAAAATATCCCCACGTTTTATAGTTCAATTGACTTTAAACTGTGTCTGATATTCAATTTAAATTCTGAGTCGGAAATAAATAGGTTATTGTTTTAAATATTGGATGCTTAGAAACACAATTGATTTAAATTGTAAAATCTAAAAGTCCTATCTTTATATAAAGTATAAACAAATAGAAAGTTCTTTTTAATGTCAAGATCTAGGAAAATGAATTTGACTTGTCTATCTTTTTGGTGCATGATCCTTTATAACGTCATAATCAATTTCAACTTTCGTAATACCTCTAATAAAATCATTATTTAAAAAAAGAGGTATTTCTTGGAATTCAACTTGAAATTATATGAAATGTAATCCCGATACCTTGATGATATTTTATATCATTTTAAAGGAGAGGGCAAGAACATTATTACAAATTACAATTTTTTTTGAGAGATTGTAGGCAATCTGGATACATTTCCTTTGTCTCATATTGAGAAAATTCCCGGTTTTCTTAATTTTCATTGAAATTAACAGTTTTAAATATGATTTTTCATCTTGTTAATTTACAAATTATGACCCGAAACAAAATAAGATACAACATAAACAGCATATAAGAGTGTTTTTATTCAAAAATGTGTATGAAAGTTTTACAATATTTCTTTTTAAGTGTACAAAGGCAAATGATGAAGGACATTCCAGCCACATGTTATAAATCAACAAAAACGTGCTGGGGATGGGACTTTCTCAAAATAGAATGCAAATATAAGCAAAGGTAAACTTTTTTGAGGACACATCTTGTCAAATTCTTGGTACAGTAAAATACACTTATAAAACTTTCTTCGTTTTTAATGTAAATTGTTATATTTCTTAATTTTTGCAATATACGAATTTAAAATGTACCATGTGAAATTAAAATCAATACGCAAGTTTCGAGATTATCTCCCTTGGTGCGCTCTTTCGTTGAGGAGGGGAGTTTCGTTGCCGCGTAAACAAAAAGGTGGGACAGATATTTGATACTGTGTATGTTGGATACATTGCATCATCGATATACCGCTTTATCATAATACACAATTGTCATGATGCACTCTACAACTTGAGAATAAACTAATTAAAGTAAAGGCATCATTTTTGAAGCAAGAAAATCGAAACAAAAAAGAAAATATCAGTGGATGTTAGACTTTTCGGACGAGGGATAAGATATGGACCTCTAATAAATAAGGTGCACATGCATCTGATTACGTCTGGAATCTTAATGACATGTTGTTTTTTTTTCTTTAAAAACACTAACTTTTTAGAAAATGTTCGTACAATCAAGAAAATCGTTTACTTTTTATAAAGACTACGACGTTTCTTTCGTTTTCAAGTACCCGAAAATTAATAGTAGATTTGTTAATATGTATAGTTGAGCTTGATAAATCATCAAATGCATCACCGCTGAACATTATTATCTTTCTATAATATTTGATAAATTTTAAGAACCATAAATATCGTTCTTTTATTTATGCACGTTTGTATTACAGAGACAACCTGTCCCACCTCCATGCTGAAATGGGTACTTTTTGCGCCTCTATTGCAGGAGAGTTACAATCTCGAAACTCGCGTATTAGCTATCAGCGCCAATTTATTAAAATCTTGTTTGCCATTTATAAATCAAGGTGTTTTACTGTAAAGATTAAATCTACGAAGGAGGAAGAAAAAAGAAATGGTCATATAAACAGAATATATTCTGTACATAAAATAAATTACTCTCAATATTTAAATGATGCAGGCTTGTCGTTAATGATCATTTTCAGCAAACCTGACACTTCCAAATGATAGATAATGAAAGTTTACCTCACAGAGGGTACAGATATACTAGAAGTCTATGATTATCTACTTGAATTAAGGGAAATAAGTATAGAACTATTATAAACGTATAAATTAAATAACTGTGAACAGACTTAAATAGATATTATCTTATACAGATCTTTTAAATGTTGGAAGAAAGTTCCTTATTATGAAACAATCTCACGAGAGATGCCTGGCTGCTGTCCCGGGCTCTATCAAGAATCTGCAGATTGCTGCATTAAAGGTAAGGCTTCTGATTATGCTCTTACAAAATATCATAAAATTATAATATTAATTATAGTTTAATTAAACTGCTGACTATAGTTAACTGTTGTATCAAAGTTTCTTTTTTTCTTACTGAAAACAAAAAGTTAATTATTGCAATGATTTTCAGTTTTGAATTTTTTTTACAATATGAGTCTTATTGGTATTTTATTATAACAATGAAATGTTGATGGAATATAAAAAATAATAGTTTACATAATTCTGTAAAACTTGGAAATAATGTTTAGTTAAGTTTTCACTTATATCAGTAAAAGCTAGTGAACCCGCAGTATAATCAGAAACTGGTATAATTTTCAATTTAGTTTTAAAAAATTGAAGTACTTAAATTAAAGTACATCTTTGTTTTGAATTTCATATTGTTTTGTAGAACAATGTGAGCGTGGGTATTGGGGACTAAACTGTACAAATAATTGTTCCTGTGAAGAGGTCGGTTACAAAAGATGCGACATAAATGGGACTTGTCTGTGTAAAGCCGGATGGATTGGATCAAAATGTTCTACAGGTAACAATTGTTTATTTGCATTTTGAAAATTAAAAAGGGTGAAGATAACTGGGGGACGTGGATCAGTGGTATGCGAAACAGTGTCGTGATGATCATCTTCTTAGTTTGCGATCTTTGTCGTGCTAAAGCCTGCCATGTATGGTCTACCTGAACAATATTAATGCATGGGATCACAAACTGAGGTTGTCACCGGGCAATAAAGTATGCCTTCTAAGGAATTTCCACCCTCACAATTTTATAGGTTCAAAGTACAAAAACTGCATCTATTTTCATTCAACATACTTTGAACTTTCCATTTATTGCAAAAAATGTATAGGTCACCATATTATTTAAGATGCGAAACATAAATAAACAAAAGTGTATATCAACATAAAAAATTGTACATTTTTTGTAAACAGTATTGAGAAAAATATGTAAAAACTGGTTAAAATGCATAATTCTGATAATGAGTGTTCCTAAATACTTCCTACTTAAAAGATACTTTTGAATTGTGAATATCGGGTAAACTATTTTAGAGAAAAGCAAATGCCTGAATGAAGAGACCTTAGAAGGAGTTATTGCCCTTGTAAACATTTTTTAAAGATTAAATAATTGATTAAATATAGAAAATATGCATTTTTAGAATTCTTCAATTAAACAATATTTATCATTACACCTATTGTAAAGCATTCTTCCAAAAGATATTTTCCTATAAGGTATGAGTTTAAAAAAATTACAGTTTTTGCAAAAACCTATGACATCATAGGAGGGTGGAATTATTGTTCCTTAGCGTAATTTTTTTCACTCACAAAATGAAATAAATAGAGGTCACGAACAATATTCAAGCTCAGAAGTCCAAAAAAATGTCAAACTAGAAGCAGAGCAAATACAGACCTCCAAAACATCAGAATTGGGATAGGGTACCATGAAGAAGTGAGCATCCCCTGCCTACCGGGACACCTGCCGTGAGCTCCTTGACATGATCGGGAAGTAATGGAAAAAGTTCAACAATTCAGTGTGTAAATAATGGTCTAACAATAAGTATGAACAATATCAGTCAGCATTTGACTTAGTGGTAAATTTTATTTGATGACAAGGTCATTGTATCGACTATAGAACTTACGAAATGAAGACTTTAAACGAGTCTGCTTATATTATTTTTTCAAAAGCTGTGGATTAAGAAAGTCTTTTAGGCTATATATTTAATCTTTTTTATGAGATAGGAAGTAGATTGAACTTTCATTAATGGGATGAATTATTTCAGAATGTGTGTCTGGTACGTATGGAATGGACTGTCAATGGAATTGTTCTTGTGACAATGGCGCCACCTGTAATCATGTGACCGGGGATTGTGACTGTACGTCTACTGTAGGCTGGACGGGAGAGAGATGCGAAGTAGGTATGTCGAACTGTCATCTTCATTTTCGCATATATTTTACAAAATAATGCAATGGAGAAAAGTTATTTTCTACTCTTAAGATCGACCTTGAAATACTTATGACATATAATAAGGTTCGTTGTAAGCACAGTTAATACATATACTGAGGTAATTAAACAATAATATCTCAAGTCAAATGAAAAACGCGAAATTAAAAAAAACCCATATTATTCATCAAGTTGTATACAGGATATTTAACAACACATTATGGTTGCAAAGGAGTATTTCATAAAATCCACTAGTATCTTAATTACTTTATGGCTGCGTTATCAGATGATAAGTATGTTTAAAGAATAAACTTCCTTTCGTTGGTTTTATTTGTTCACATTTTTTTAATATGTTCGTTTATATGCTCAATTATCAGTAATTTTTTTAAGTAATTTTTTCAGCATAGCTTAATTGGGATTGCTGAATATAACAAATGCAACGACGATAAAACCTTGTATTTTTCTGATAGAGTGCCCACGAGGATCTTTTGGCAATAACTGCAGTGGTGTTTGTGACTGTAAATATGAAAATCAGGAGTGTAGCAAGACAACAGGAGAATGCAGATGTCCTCCCGGAAAATCAGGAGGGGATTGTAGCCTTAGTAATAATATTGATACTCAAATGCTAGAATTGTTTTGAAATCCTTTTAATTCGGATTACGAGGAGGTTTTCGCCATCAGTAGCTCTCAAGTTAAAAACCTCATTTTAAATTCGTAGATCACAAACAATTTTAATTGCACATTTTTAAAATAAATTGTAATACACATTTTATGAATAAAATAATGATACTTTTTATGTAAAAATCATGCTAACATAGTATTTGGATGTTTATGCATTGAAACAAATTTCTCAATGTAGATTGCAGCACGGAATCGTTTACCTTTGGGACAAATTGTTCAGAATCATGTCGATGTATTCAACAGAATTCTGTAAGCTGTAACCCAGTCACTGGTAGTTGTAATTGTAAACCAGGGTGGACGGGAGACCAGTGTGAAAAAAGTGAGTACTGCAAAAAATCTGGACTGTCTCAGATCCGATGATGAGATGTGGAATAAAAATTAGAAAAAATTGTAAGGCCGTTAACATTTTCTTACGTACCACAATGAATTTACCGATGACTTATTGTATCACTGTCAAGTAGGCCTAAGTTAGTTTCAAGAAGGCAAACACACCAGTACAAAACTTTTTTCGTCATTTTCACAGTTTTCATTCCAGGGGTTTCATTTTACTACTAGTAGTTTATCCAAAGGTTAGGGTAAGGGTTACTAGGCTCCTAGGAATAGGGTTAGGGCTAGATCGGTGGTCTAGGTTTTACTCCTAAGGTTAGGGTTAAGATGAAACTGTTAGGGTTAGCGTAAGGGTTAGTGCTAGCTAAGCCAAAGCTGATACATTTAGGAAATTAAATAAACCAAACTATTTCTAAATATCAAGTCCTAACTAAATTGTATTTATTATATATTTTATTGCCTATGAATGGTACCTAGGATTAAAAATAAAAATATCTAATGAAAATATAAAACAAACGCTAAAAATTGTACTTAAGATCTTATGTGTTTCTAATACATGTATTTCCTATTATTATTCTCATGCCTTGTTTTGGTATATTTTCAAATTATACATGGTGATAATGAACACTTCTGAAGCTCAGAAGTTCATTAACAACACAAAATTTGGAGCAGTGCAAACACAGACATCTAAAACATCACTGGTGGGATCATGTGCCATGGGGGAATGAGCATCCCCTGCCGTCGGTCACACTACCGTGTGATTTTTGCCATGATCGGTAAATTACAAATAAAGGACTTAGCTGACAAAGTCATTGTTTCAACCATTGAACTCACGAAATGATGACTTTAAACGAGACCGCTTATATTCTTCTTTCATCATCTGTCGCCCGCGTGGCGCAGTGTTTAGAACGTCTGCTCTAAATTCGCGGAGTAAGGAGCCAATCCTTACGTCAAGGGTTTGAATCCCACTGTGGGACGTGGAGATCGTTCCTTCAGATGAGACCGTATAAACCGACGTCTCGTGTCGTAGTAGATGCTGGCACAAAAAACATCCCTCTCTGTCCAATGGCCTTGAGTGTCTAGCATAGGACAAAATTTAGCTCTCCACCGGCAAGTGGTGGCCTGTCCATATGAGTGAAAAATTCTCGAGAGGGAGGTTAATAGTAATCATTCAATCAATCTTTCATCAGCTTGTTTGTCAATAAATAACCTCGTCCTCTTTTTAGAATTTTTTTTACGTAGAGCATATGCTCTCTTGTGTATCGAAATAACGGAGAGACATGCAGAAGATGTAGATAAATAAGGTAATTGACGATTGTAAAGTTATAGGTCATCACCATTAACAGAAAGTTTTTTGTTAGAATACCATTAGCACCTTTTTCTAGTTAAATACCAAGATGAATATAAAAAAGGTCTGTTTATACCAGACGCAATTAGCACCCAGGGCAATTTCAATAGATTAATAGAACACTTGGCTTCAAAAACCATATAGATATTGACAATCAAAAATTCAAGCAGTTTTTAAACATCAAATTCAGTGTTAGCTGCGTGACCGGGTGGCTAGAGTGTCTGCACTAGAGTCGCGGATTGAAGAATATATCTTTTCGTTGCAGGTTCGAAACCCACTTTGGGAATTGAAGACCAGTGTTTCGGTTACACTGCATAAACAGAGTATCGTGTCGCAGTAGGTGTAGGCATTTTGACTTTGATAAATGATGACTATAAGCGAGTCTATTGATACTCTTGTTTCAGCACAAGCATTATTTGGCCTCGTTTTGAAAGTTCGCACAACATGCTAATGCAAATAAGGAGAAGAACTAGTAGTTGTTAGAACATGTTTCTTATCTTTTTGCTTGTCAAAACAAAACAATGCAAATAGAATCAGCTAGTATATAATTCTAATATTATAGTGGAAAAGGGTATATTGCTATAAACCGGTAAAAAATGGAAGTTGATGATTGAAAATTAAGGACATCATGTTAATCATATAACTTTGTTAATTATCAGGCATGTTGAAATTTTAAATACCTTATGCAGATGATATTGCTGCATAAGTAATTAAGGAAAGTTGACAATTGAAATTTTTTGTTATAAGGCCACCTTAACGTTGTTTTCTTGTAATACATGTATATCCAAATATGAAATATCGGTACATGTGTCAGACCCTACGGTATAATTAATATTACGTCTATAAATATATATTAATTATCAGTAATTATACAATGTCAAATCGACCAATGTCCGAATAAACACACATTTTTCAAACGTTTCGTATTTGAATTTTTTATGACTATTGACAACTATGACAAACTAACATCTTAATTGAGTGACAAACAAGAGGACTTCATCTCTTTCATCGTAAACGTTTCTTATTTGCTTATGTCATTCTGCTATCATTTGCATATAGTGTTACTCTGTACTGTCTCCCAAAGTGTTTCCGTTACTAAAGAGTATGCTCTAAATAGAATAAATTATTAATCCAGGAAGCTTAAAACAGATAAGTAGCAAGCTGTGAGTACGATCAAAATTTTTAAATCAGGCTACAAAGATAAGTTGTTTTTCCACGAGCATCTTGAACTTTCTTTGGACGTTAATAATTTTAATGATTTTGTTTGCATTGGTTCGAATTTTTCTAATTATATTATGCTAATTGTTTGGCCCTAACTTTATACTTGATTTAATTGCGGAATGTAGCGTCAATTTGACGCAAAGACGAGGCTCATAGGGTTGATTGATCAATATGTACAAGGAATGCTCGACATACCTATCAGATCACTGCTATGGAAATTCTAGCGGTCGTCTTTAAACTCTTTTAAGATTTGTAATGTAATAATTGTAGATTTTGTTTGTTCTAGATCAATAATTTTCGTTATTCTCACCTTTTTCATTTTTATAAATACATTATAGGGTGTGATGCTTCTAAGTATGGTGAAGGATGCTTGAGAAATTGCACGTGTAGTGACACGGAAATCTGCGATTCGGTGAATGGTACCTGTCTACTTGCAGGTGATTACACCTAAAATTATGCTTCAAAATATACATTTATTGATATATTTTGAAACAACAGCATAGTCAACATTCAATGACAAGCTTTACATTCGAATATGTATTTGGTTTCAGACATTTGTTTTGCTGATTATACAAGCAATTGCATCCCACATAAAAATGTAAGCTGCCCTCAATTTAAAGAAGAATGCAGACAGCTCAACATCACTAACAGCAGTAACACTATAATAAAGACTCTCTCAGGTGAGTTTTTCGTATTTTGTATTTTGAATACTGATGTTTTATAATAAATGCATCGAAGACAAACTGTGTTTGCATCGAAAACAAACTGTGTTTGCGTGTGTGTGAGAGGGTGTATATGTATGTTTAATACTGGTGTGTAAGGGCGAGGGTGTGTGCCTGTATATTCGAGAGAGATTGTTACATTTATTCTCAACCAAGGAAAACTGATTGTAGATATTTGCTGCACGGATAAAAGGTTCCAGAAGACCCTTTGCATTTCAACAGGCAAATGCAAATGTCTCAGGGGCTACTCAGGAAACAGCTGTCAAGGTACGTATGCTTAAATTAGTTGAAAATATATTGATTTCTATTGTTGGTTTTTCATTTAATTTTTTATTTGCAAATTAATGTTAAAAAACCTGTTTACCAGGTTAGTAAAATTAAATTTTTTTTCTTATTCACACGACACATACTGCATTATATACATATATCAGCTTTCGAAAAAACAGATATGTTAATTTAATGTTAAGAAGGGAAAGTGAAGTAGAAATTTTAAACAACTGAAAACAGATCTCAACAACTAAAAATTTTAAAATCATTTTTATGATCTACAAACATATACGTTTCATGTTTCATGGCGTCATGTTTCTCGAGGTTTGCATTTCTATCTTGCACTTATCTTGATGAGATTCCTTGGAGTTAATAAAAAAAAATTAAACCGGTCTTGTTTATGTGATTGTACAATATGTCATGAATATATATATTGTAAATGGACCTATACATAGTGAAGATCCTCACTTGTTTGCTTGTCGGACTTCAACATCTACCACACCTGATCGACGTCACTTTTCGACGTGACAAAATTTGAACAATTATAATTTTTGGATTCAGACTATACGACAAACACGAAGTTGCTCCTTATAGTTTCTGAAACCAAGACCTCCAATCCTTGATACTTCCATTCTAATATCATGCATGTATTATATATAGAATAACCCTTAAAATGAATCTAAGTGAACTGTTCAGTAGATGCTGCAACATACATGTATGATAAGGCATCTCTCAGTTTTATGGTCACGTTACTAAACTCAGGTGACCTATTGCTATCCGTTTTCGCCCGTTGTTGTGTGTCGTTCGTCGTGTGTTTACATTGAACATTTTCAGCTTCCTCTCTGCAGCCACTCAAGCCATTTCAACCAGTTTTTGCATAAAAGCATATATGGGTGAAGGGAAAAAAATGGTGAATTTCGTGGTTCCTGCCCCCACCCCCACCTGGGGCCCCATTTGTGGGACCAAAACCACCAAAATTGATGCAATATTTAAAAATCCTCATCTTTACTCTTGGATATCAAGAAATTAAACAGTTGGCATTATTGTAAGAAGCAATACGTCCTTTACTAGAATGAAATTAATGGCCTCTGGGTCAAGGGCTCCGGTGCTAGGACTTGGCTATATACACGTAGATCATATAGCGAAAATGCATTATTTCAATAGAATAGATCAACAACACAGTATTGGCAGTCTTTGTCATGGCTTTACTTTAATAATACATGTTCAAATAAAATTTGACAAACACTATATCAAATCACTATATTATTGCATTATGTTATATGTGTGATCTACATCGACTTTGGTTAGTTATGATGTAAAATCAACACTCAATAAAATTATCAATCAGTCAATATTTTGATAAATCAATACTTCAATCAAACAACACAAGAAACAACATATCAATCAACATTTTCAATCAATCACAATGAGTTTTTCCATCAGTCAATATGACAATCAATCAGTTCATCAATGTTTTCAATCACTCAATGTATTCCATGAAAGTGTCAATTAAAATAAGCCCAATTATTAGCCACAGACCTAGAAGAAAACAGAATCAGTGGCAGGCTTAAGCAAAATTCGGCCATATGTCTTCATGTATGAGAAATAGATTAATATAATACAATCTCTCTCGAATATACAGGCACACATAATTTTTGCCCCGGTGCCATGACAGGGAGACTGTATTTACACAGAGGGAGGTGGAGGATAAATACTGGCGTTACTACGTATGATATGGAGTAATCCTTGTCGAATAGTGTTAAAAAATATAACCTGAGCGGTATTGGACAAATGTGTTCCATCACGATATAACTTTGATGTACATTGCTGTAGATCTGGGTATTTTATGTATGCACCGTTGTGTGCCACTAAGAATAGAGCTAGGGATTTGTTAATTCTTATTCGGGCTTTCTCAGCAGCAATGTTGGATAGCATGTGTCTATATAGTAATTTCTTGGGAGCATCTGGGACCATATGAAACGTGTGTTTGGTAGAAGGACTTGCAATTTAACAAAAGTTAATTTCATAAATTTTTTAAGCCTACGCAATGGCATAGTGCCTATACTATTGCCTCCACAGTGTATCAGTACAAAATCAGGATGTCCCTTCTGCTCAACTAGATGATTAACTGTGGGCTCTACATCTTCCCATACCATACCACTCTTACCGGACCAAAATACTGTTATATTATGCTGTTGAAGATCTAGGTGTGTGTTTCCAAATTGCTTGTCAGGATAGAGGGAGGCATGACGGACTATACATGATCCAATAATCCAAACAGTAGTTTGACCTGCAAACTTGGTATTCAGTTAGAATACGGTATGTTACAGGCATGATGATAACCCTTATAATCTAATGTAAGAATTGAATGCATTAGACCTCCACCTACCTTTGGGCTTAATGTCCTTATCAGAAACACCTTGTGAATACAAATGAGTAGCCCCACCTATTCTGAATGAGTGTGATTTGAATATAGATGTGTCTAAACCAATGAATTTCACTGCTTTGTGTAGGAGTGATGTGAACTGATATTTTGTGAGAGATTTTGCGTTGATATGGCAGAAAAATGGACCTTGTACTTGGGGTCGGATTGACAAAAAATTGTGCGCATGTTCGAATAAAGATGCACTTTGCGGACTGTATGTAATTTGTAATGTGGTACCCCTACGATATTGATCAGTTTTTTAACCTTTGATAAACAAGGACATTTTTTCTTCATCAATGGTGAAGTCTTGGAAAGATAGTACTGGTGTAAAGTTACTGGTGAAAGTAAATTCACTAATACGCAGCAGTGCAAAAAATGCTAAATAAAATGCAGTTGAAAACATTGTGGCTTCATAGGTGTTTAAACAAACTCTTGGTAGAAATGATACCATTTGATACAACATTTGAAGGGCAATTGGGGATCGAAGGTCTTTTGCTGGATTAAGCCTTCGGAAACCTTCCAACATTTTCTTAACTATAAAGGCTATAGTGTTGTCCAAACCCCCCTTTAAGTGGATTTAGTAACTGATACCACTTAATTAACATCTTGCAATTGCTGTGGCATGTGATATCTGTTTTGTATGGAGGTATGCAATGAAGTTAATAATCTGATGGACTGGTCTGGTGGAGGCCAAGCCAAGACAAAATTTTATTTAGAGCGGAAGGTTTTGAAAGAGTTAATGCCCTTCTGATATGTTGAAGCAGTATTTTTTAGATACTGCTGCTTCGAGTAAACTTTCTACATGTCGTTTAAGAGAGTTGTCAATGCCGGTATACTGACTGGAATCTTGTCTGCCTGAGGAGCCAAGGTTCTGAATCTTTCCCACTGAAATCGAGAAATTGAATCCGCGATAGACTTTTGATAACCTGGTACATGGATAGTTTTAATCTGAATGTTATGCCTAATGCATAGCAATATCAATGGCCTTAAAAGTGTCATGACCCTTTGAGACTTGCTTGTTTGGGAATTAAGAATATAAACCAAAGCAAAGTTGTCGGTATTTATCAATAACTTCTTTCCTGCAAAATAATCCGCCCAAACCCAAATAGCCAACAGAATCGGTACTAGTTCTAAAAAGGTGATATCTCTTCGAATATCTGGGCCCCATGATTCTGGCCAGGAAACAACTGCCCAGTGATTCTGAAAAATTGCACCTCCACCGTAGGAACCGCAACTATCGGTGAAAAGGTTAAGGGACTCGTTACATGACCAGGATATTTCAGGGAATGGAGAGCGCCCATTGTAGTCTTTAAGAAATGTCAGCCAAACTTTAGCGTCCTCCTTAACGGCTTGGGTAACCTTTATCAAAAAGTAATGTTTCTTAATGCCAATTGTTGTATTGTAAAACCTGCGATTAAATGCTCTGCTACCTGGGATGGCTTTTGCAAAAAAGTTTAGGGACCCACAGAGTGATTCCATTTCCTTGAGTGTTACTTTTTTGGATGAAAGGAGTGAGGTAAGCTTATACTGTAGTTCTATAACTTTGTTGTCAGGAATAAAGATTACCTGTTCTACTGTATCAATCCCTAACCCTAGGAAACTCAATCTTGTACAGGGACCCTCGGTTTTTTTTTATCATTTATTGGGACACCTAGTTCATCACAGGTTAGCTTAAATGTTTCAGCGAGCTGAGAACACTGTGGAGTATTTTGACTCCCGGCAAAATAAGAAATCATCTAGGTAATGAATGATGTTTTGATTTTTGGCTTTTTATGCTACCAACCAGTGCAGGAATGATGAGAATTTTTCAAATGTGAACAAGCTATGGAGCAACCAAATGGCATGCACAAATCAAAATAATATTTGTCTTGAATACACATACCTAACAAGGAAAATCTGTAGGGTGGATTGGTAAAAGTCTTAACGCACTGGACAAATCCATCTTACAGAGTAATGCCCCTTTCCCATTTTTTTTAATCATGGAAATTGCCTGGTCGAAAGAACTGTAGGAGACTGAACATAAAATTGGGTCAATTTGTTCATTGAAACTATTATCGATTGGTGCCGACAGATTTGAAATCAACCTCCATCCACCATCTTTTTTAGGCAACACATCGACCGGGTTGCACCTAAGGTTGGAGAAGGGGGGGGGGGGGCTAGGGAAAGGGCCTGCCATGCGACCTTAGCTTATTTCTTTTTTAATAATTGACAATAACTCTTGTACATGTTCCTTAGCAGACTTCATGTTTTTTGGTTGTAAATAGTCTCTAGGGCCTGCATAATTCAGATAAAAACCAGATGTAAAACCATTGAGTAACAATTGGGCATCTTGAACTTGAGGGAACAAAGCTAGGTATTTCTGTAGTACTGGGAGCTTAATTGGAGTAGAACCTAGGCATGTTAAATCTTGGTGTTGGTGACTGGTATTGCCTTGGGCGATAGGGACGAAAATTCGAGTAAGATTGTTGGGCATAATTTTGCTGTCCTGCGGTTGGGCGAGTTAGGTTTAATCTAGTGTTAGACTGTTGGAAGTTGGTATTAGGCCTTGAAGATTGAGTAAGTGTAGACTGGTAGGCCCAGCAGTGTATACGTGGATGGGTCTTGTTACAGTGCATGCATGCATGTTGATAAAAACACTGTGATTTGGAGCATGAGCATTTGAGATTGTAATCAAAGCATTTAAGTGACGCTTTTGGTTGTGGAGCATTGAAGCTAGGTTGGGCCTGCATGTATATTAGCCACAACTCTGCGTCAACTGAGCCAAAAGAAAGTGATGTATTTTTGGACATTTTGAGACGGAACTGTCTGTCGTATTCAAGCCAATTAGCATTTGTGTTTCGGCTGTAGCCTAGGCGCACTGTATGTATATATTTCAATATGCCCTGAATATCTGAAGGATGCCTAGCTAGGTATATACTAGCGAATATTAAAAAGGCATCAACCCAACTTCGCATTGTAATGATTTTGGTTGTTTTAGTTTTTTGGTTCGATGACCAATTGCCCTTCAACTATTGAGAATTTATGCGTATCTTGATTATCTATTTCTGAAGAAATAACCTTTGCCAAAATCAATATATTGCTTCGACCATGTTTGCATATGCATGTCTTCAAAGAGGTCCTCTCTGATGGCGTCAGTTTATTGTCTCATTGTATATTAATATAATCAGCTTTTATTATTAAGAATTTTTACAAATTATTTGTATTAAAATTTTGAGAAAAGATATATCATTTTTTTTAAATTTTAAAATTTTTTTTTTTTTATGTTTCTTTATATTACAGAAATTGATTGGTCAATGGACATAAAACTGGTAGCTGACCGACTTAAGTCTGGAGTATCATCAAAAGTTATTGTCACAGTTATCGTTATCTCGGTTCTGGTAACAGCAGCTGTAGTCGGGATTGCTGTGTTATGGCGAAGGAAAGGCGGGTAAGAAAACCTTTCAATACAAGTTTTTTTTTCGAATCTGAAAAAAATGTTCACTTTTATTAAAAAAGAAACGCGGCCTACTTTTTTTTAATTTCCTATAAGATAATGAAAGATAATCATGATCCAATCAAACAAATATAAATTGTGAACAAAGCAGAAATGAGCATATTTAGAATAAAAGAAGGAATTTTGTGCCATTGAGGAGTAAGCATTCTAACATTCTTCCTGCTTGTGAAATCTTTGTCTTACTGTTTAAATCAGGGAATCTGTAGAAAATTTAAATTTGAATTACCTGATACATTTGATGACTTCTAAAATCACATCAATTCATTTAACATACTCGAGACCGTAAAAGAAAAGTATTTGTACCAAGTCTATTGATGAAATACAAGGGATGTACGGAAATAATTGAGACGTTCATATTTACTCCATAAAGGAGAGATAAATTCATGAAAATTCGTCAACATTAAATCAAGAACAAATAAAACAAATGATCAAAAATTCTTATTTATCGGAATTGATAAGTTCCAGTGACATTATAAAAATGTATACCAGGGTATGTTTATTGATCGGAACAGCACTGCTACGTCATTTTACGTCCGCCGGAGATGTTTTCGTATGTAAAACGACCTGAGTGTTTACTCTTATCTCTATGTAAACACATAAAATTCCAAAAATCTCTTTTTTTTAACAACTTTTTAAAAAATATGTGTACTGTTTCCACCCAATATAAATCTGTCATATAAAGATATGTTGACTGTACTTATGTTGTATCATGCAGTACCGATTTAGGGCACACGGGTCAATGTCTTTTCGTCCTTAGTTATTGATGGTCGTCTGGAGCTGTTCATTTTACTATAGATGAATTATTTGTGAAAGATATGTATATACCAATGAAAAAAAACACCATTAGAATGCTTATCTTATGGTTATAACTGTTTTAAATATAAATTATTTTAACAGGACGCTCAGTCTGGAGTTAATTCTCAATAGCGCTTCCCAAAGTTTTAGGTATGCTGCGCCGCCTTGACATCAAATAATTACCTTTCTTTACTGCGCTTCAATTCTTTAATGATCTCGGTATTTCGGATAGAAATTCTGACAAAGTTACACAAAATGAAGACAAAATAGTATTAAAAATCTTTTTTCATAAATTGAATTAGTCCTTCTTACAATGGTTTAAATGTTGGTGTCACATATTTTCAATATCAGATTTCGTGACTGCGCAGGGTACCACTGCCATTTACACATTTATATACCACTGAAAGAAGAAAAAAAAATCTTGCTCTTATAAGTTCCTAGCGTTTGTCAAACATATATTCAAATTTTCACTGAAAGACGTTCACCAAAAAGAAAATTATACACAATGTCTTAATAATATCCGAACAGCCCTCATATATGGAGATAACAAACAGTATTTAAGCTCAAAAGTCCATAAAACTATACAAAATAGGAGCGGGGTAAACACAGGCCTCCAAAACATCAGAGGTGGGATAAGGTACCATGGAGGAGTTAGCATCCCCTGCCTACGATCACCCTCGCCGTGTGCTTCTTGTAATGTTTAGGAAATAACGGGAAAATACGTTGTCAATACAGCATGTAAATAATGAAAAACGCCATTCATCATTTGAATCAATGATAAATTGTATTTGCTGACAAGGTCGTTGTTTTTAACAATGTTTCTTTAAATTAAGATTCTTTAAATTAAGAGGCTTAGTTTATATCACAGTGATTGCCTCTTATTCATATTTAAGCTTTTATAAGTAATACATGTGATGCAACAAAGTTTCTGTTTTTCTTTTTTAAAAATCAACATAAAGCATCAATACAAAAAAGAAAGACAACAAGAGTACCCACAATCCAGTTAATGGAAAGCCTGTATTGGACAATGTCACAGGTATTTTAAAATACAGTTTAAATTTTTGACGTCACTTTAATGTTTAACAGAAACACAGGGTAAGCTTTGCATTGAAACCGTTCCTTGACGTAATATAATTATTAAACTGTAGGCCAAGGGTCAGAACAAAGACCACAAGAGGAAAGCCAGTTAGAAATGAATATTCTAAATCAAGACGATGTCAACAATTACGGATACGACGTTTCTGCGAGGGATTCCAGAAATAAGGAAAAGGAAATCTGTTCTAAAAATCTTGGAGATATATATGATCATCTAGAGAGAAATAGTTCCAACAGCCCAAACAACATAGACGATACATATTCTCACGCACAACAAAATAGTTCCAACGGCCCAAACAACATAGAAGAAACATATTCTCACGCCCAACAAAATAGTTCTAAAGGCTTAAAGAGCAGAGACGAAACATATTCTCACGCCCAACAAAATAGTTCGAACGACTCAAACAGCAGAGACGAAACATATTCTCATGCTAGGCCGGCGCTTGAGGACGATAACGAGTATGATACAGCCGGAGTAAATCATGTACCTTCAGACTGTGTTTATGATCATACTAACAATCAAAATCAAATATACAGCAACCAGATTACAGAGAACAAGCGCTGAAGATAGATGTAATTATATGTTAAAATAAATGGATATTCCTTTTGAAATATTTTTTTTTATTACGGAACTATTTAATAGAAGGAAGCATTGAAATATATATTTATTTGAACAAACAAGTTAGGGTTCACTTCTGAATTTAAATCTTTTACTAAGGTTCATTTCGTCTTTTTAAATCATAAAAATATCATTTGAATCTAAACCTATTAAAATGAGAAAAAAGTAATGTCATTCCTTGTACAAGTTTCACAGAATTTGACATTTTTTCAGAGTAAACATTCGTTAAATCCAGTTAGATTTATTTAAGTTATTAAGGGGTCACTAAACTATAAAAAGAGCTGATGGGAAATACGCTTCATTTTGTACCACGAAAATGGCACTTAATAAAAGATTTTCATTGAAGAGCAATATCTGGTGAGACCTTGTGCAGTCGGTGTAGAGGTAAATTAATCTGGAATTGATTGATTGATTTAAGGAAGAACTGCCTAATTTTTTTGTTTCATGATGTGATCAAGCGATTGGCTTGTCGATAGGAAATAAAAAAAAATCTGACAGTTATTCATTATAATTACATTCTCTTGATTCCGCAAATTCACGTGCTTCAGACCCTGCATCTGTCTCTATTTGACCCGCCCCGCATGTGATTTTTTTTAACACGCCTATCGATGAACCATTTAATGTAGAAATAAAGTCATTTTACTAATTTGTTATTTTGTCTCGAACAAAGACGTTGGATATGTAAATATTATGTGTTATTTTAGGTTCCATTCGAGAATATTTCACTCATATCGAGACGTTACCATTTACCGGTGAAGGGCTCGAAATTTTTACCTTTACTCAGCCTTTTAAGGTTGAACAGTGAAGAATCTTTATCGTGCCAACGTCTAAACCGTGACACGAGGCTTCATTTTTTTTTTGTGATTTTCACTTTTGGTTTCTGAACGAATGGCGAATGAAGAGAAAATGTTGCTACCCATTGTTTATCGACTTAGATCAATCGCGGCCTAGTTTCGAACTCACGACCTTCAAAACACAGAGGAAGTGCTCTACCGACTGAGCTATGGTGACGGTTAATCTAAAATTGAATGTCATTTGACAAATGAAGGTCAAACCCTCTCTCACGGGGAGATAACCAAAAAATACATCCAAAGTACCTCAAGAACCAGTGGGCTAGAAGAGATGATACGAAGTAAAAGTTTGTTGTTGCGTTGGTTTTGATTTAAGGAATAATTTCAGTCTTATGTTTCGATTTCATGATGTGATCAATCGATTAACTTGCGTGATAATTCGCATTTAGGCGTTTATGCATAAAATTATCACGCAAGCCAATCGATTGATCATCGTCATGAAATCGAAAAATGAGACAATTATTCCTTATATTTACATGCTCTTCGTTTCGCCAATTCACGTGTTACAAGCCCCGCTTTTCCCTGCACATGATTTGTTTAACCGCGCCTATCAATGAATCATGCAGTGCATTGATGAGGAAATAAAGTACATTGGCTATTTGTAATTTTATCTCGGACAAAGACATTGGAAATGTAAATATTTGATTATGTTTTCATATAGACAATTCAAAATAAAGAGTTGTGTACTAAAAATTACGCTTTCTATAAAAATGATTCACTTAGCCACATCTAATCAAATACACCCAATATCAGTGACAAAATTGAATATTTCATCTTGATTATTCAAAATGATTTTTCTCTTATCAGGGATCAATGATCCATCAAGCATCTAAGATGCCAAAATTCTTCTTTCTTCAAAAGAACAGAGATTTATTTTAAAAAAAACCTCTTAAACCTTCAGTCAGGAGAAAAAAAATACTTCAGCGATGTTAAAAAACCAAAGCGGTCAATGGCATGAAACGCAAAAATAGGAACAAATAGGCCGAGGATCCTTAACCTGAAAATTTATTGCCGTATTTTGGTAATGCTTATCCATTAATACATGTAAATATTAAATATATACAGAAATAGTTTTATGCCCTCCATTTATCTTATGCTAGACAAATGCCCATATTGTAAAGAATGTGTGAAAACCAGTTTCCTGTTGGTCCTGCATGCAGCTTTGTTAATTTTTACTTCCTTAAAACACTACAAGACATTGTTTGATGAATATTGTCATTTATTAATGACGAAAATAACAACTAATAAAAAATAAACTACCTTAACTACTAGGGAGATCCCAGACAAACGTACAGAGACTTATTGAGCAGTAATATATCACAATGGCAGCGGGATCTCCCTAAAGTCTAAGCAAGACATGATTATCATTGATGAATGTACATTTAGAAGATGGGAGACCACCAGGTAACATATATACAACAATGGCAGGGGGATCTCCCTGTGATATGAAAAATCAAAACAATGTGAAAATTAAGGTGGCATATACAAAAAATTTGCCACAAAATCCAATGACAATTGGATTCCGCCACCCATAAATGCGCAAACAGGGCGGAACAGAATTGTTGGGTCATCGAGGCATCTTTATCATACTTCATCATCAGGGTTTGCCTTGATCCTGATGCAACTTCTAGAATTACAACGACTTTGGTCCAGACGAATGAAAATATATTTCTTCCAAGTTTTCTTTTATGAGTAGTCATTTCTTTCACGTACAATAGGAATACATGGGTACACAACAACTGTAAGTCCGAAAAATCTGACGTTTTCCAGGCTTTTTCACGTCTTTTGATATATCGGTTGCCAAGAAACGTCAGACCCGGCGCGATTTTGCACACTGGAAATTTGGCCCTATCAACCAGAGTTGATTTTAGATGCTTGCGAACTGAACTTAATTCCGAAATCAGATTTACTTTTAGCACAGTGCTTCTTGCACTCCTCAATATCAATGAAAAGAAAGCATCTCTCAACATTTCGATACAGGACTTGTAAGAATTTAAAATTCACGAAATGAAAACAAATCTCGACAGTCTGATAAAATTCTTTTATTGGATTGTATATTTCATAAATGTACCATAAAAAAGATGTTGGAAAGTATGAAAAGTACGAAAAGTATTGTACTATTGATATTTTGTGAGTTTGACACTTAATTTGGTTCGCAAGAATCGAAATTTAACCCGAGAAAGCCACCTCCGGTTGGAGGTGGCAAAGTAGTATTCCACTTAAGGTGGCTCATTACATCCACAGTTTATTTTAGATTTCAATACAGCACCACTTATAATGTAGATGTCAAATATCCAGATGGTGGTATTGATATCATAAATATTTTTTATAGAATTTTTTAGTTTTTGTTTTATTTTAGTGAAATGTTTTATTTCAGGTTTATTATTCACAGAATTTCAGAACTTTCAGTGTCAAATGATGATGCCCATCAACAAGCACACACAGTGAAAATACCTCATAATACCGCAAAATAATTTTATTAGAAAAAATAATTTTCTCCTAGAAAACAATTGATGTCATTATCTTTTTAATCTATGCATAAAACATTTAAAAAATGTGTTCTGAACAGACAAGGAATGTATTTCAATGAATTACATGTGTCAAATTAAATGAAGAAAGTTTAAACGAAATGAAAAATCCAATTTAAAAAATATTTGGTATAAAAAGTCCACCTTCAAGAGTTATCTTTCCTAATTAGTTAAGACTCAAAACACTATGGAACGCTTGACATTACATCTAAAATTCAGAATAAAGCTTTAAATTGCCAGAGTATACATTTAAATCAATAAAACAAATATATAAATTAACACCAACACTACTTTTCCCCTCCATCAGACTACGGTTTTTCTGTTACATGTAAATGGGCGGAGAAAAAGAATATCCGTGATATATAATATTTTCCTTTCAAAGACGAGTTATATGTTCAAGATTCACAATCAACAACAAATGCAATTTTCTATTCACAAAACGCTAGCAATGTGAATGAACCACTATAACAAGATTAACCAAACAAGTCCATATATGCAGATCGATACATGATCGACTGAGTACATTTCAACTGAGTGCTTGCTAGCACGTTTACCGTGGGCATTTACCTGTAACGACACAGATCCACGTGGCTTGTTGTGATTCGAAACAGGTCATAAAGAGGTTAATCGCATGTAAATGAAGACAGCGAAGAGGTTCAAATTCACAATACTTTTAATTAGAAAACATAGAGCACAAAGTTTTTCAACAAAGATATTTTTACTCAACCTTTACGCATACAATATACACATTATATATCAAACTCAACTCTGAACAAATTTGTGCTCGGTGTTTACCAAAGCTTGAAAGTGTGTACCTGTCAGTGATTTCTTTTGATATTCATGAAAATCAAAGGACCCTAATTTCAAAACGCAGCTTCGTATGCTGTGTATATCTATTATTTGACATTTTTAGAGGAAGATTCAAATGATAAAGACATTACTGGTACTGTACCAGTAGCCGTCTAAAAATGGAGGTTTTTCTTTCATTGCTTCACTATTTGACACAATTTGGAGATAAAACTTGGCATATATAAAGCTTTACTATTGCTCTATCAGAATATATAATTTTTTTGCTAGTCCTACTCATGAAACTTTGTTTTCATACCGTTAAAGAGGGGTAGGGTAGGACGCCATTTTCCCGTATGCACTGTACCAGTTACCGTCTACGTCATTTCTAATGATATCTAGCTACAAACGCTATTTTGGTAGGAATTTAAATGTAAACAGAACTTGAGAGACAAAAAA
>PRKT01000008.1:2526743-2538196 GCA_003671525.1 Saccostrea glomerata
CCCCCTCTTTCAAAAACGCTGCTAATTGGCTGTATTGTATTATATGAAATAAACTTCAGACTCAAAATATCGAGCCTCTTATTCGATGGATCTTAATTTTTTTAAGGTGGGGCTTACTAGCTAGGACATTTGTAGTTTTGCTTCTATACCGCTGTTCCCACATTTAAGTATTTTGTGATAAAGGAATAAAAAGGGGGAATCTCATAAATCCATATCCAATTGGTTCTTTCTAAGATCGTTAAAAACTATTATTAAGTATCTATATAAATTTTATTTTATATTTAAATATCAGAAAAGCGCATGAATTAAAACATGCAGGTATAATATTGACCAAATTAAACACACGCCTCTTTCAGGGAAAAGAATAAAAAATAGATGAATACATGTACGTTCCTAGAAAGTGCAGTAAAATTTAAAAAACACATAATAATTTAATGCAAGTTAATCTTCTCAAAGTTTAAGACAATCGGTCGTTTTTAAATAGAGGTGGGGGTTGTTACTTGAAAATATTTTGACATTCATTCATTCATGATTTATTTTTCCCCATAAAAGGGGTTGGTTTCATAATTTCCCCTTTCTAGTGAGTCATTGGCATATCAAACATTCGAACTGGTACTCAACTGTAAAAACGTATATTAAACAAAATTAAGAAATGCTGAAAGTGAAATTAAATAGTTTGTTCGACTATATGTACCTCTCCAATAAGGGGAGGGGGCTACAATTATGCTCAAATCAATGGACTAGGGAATACCCCGATATACCAGATTGACCGGTTGACATCTTAATTCAGGTCATAGGAACAACCTGAAATCAATACGAACAGGTTCATTTTTGTGAAGTTTTCTTAATTCACAAACAGGAATGTTTAATTAAAAACTCAATGAGGACCTTTTTTTTTATCTTATACACAGCATATGTACCAGATTGATTGATTGAATGTTTTACGCCGAATCGGCAATATTTCAGCCACGTACATATCGGCGACGTATGTATTAGAAATGTATTTCAAAAATCATTCACATGTCATGATTAATAAATGCGGTGTAGTGAATATGTACGTAAAAATTAAAAGAAAGAGATCAAAATTAAAACGACTTATCTTCAAAATATTTATTGATAATGTTGTTCATAAAAGTTATTTTGCAAAGAATCAAAATAAAATGAAACGTCTTGATGCAAATCGCACATTAATCGCGGTGTCCTGACAGATGTTCACATTTTCTCTAATTTGTCCGAACAAATAATTAATTTGTCCGAACGAATTTCTAATTTGTCCGAACGAATTTCTAATTTGTCCGAACGAATATCTAATTCGTCCGAACAAACAACTAATTTGTCCGAACGAATTTCTAATTCGACCGAACGAATTTCTAATTCGTCCGAACAAATAATTAATTCGTCCGAACGAATATCTAATTCGTCCGAACAAATAATTAATTCGTCCGAACAAATAACTAATTCGTCCGAAAAAATAAATAATTTGTCCGAACGAATATTTAATTTGTCCGAACGAATGTTTAATTTGTCCGAACAAATAACTAATTTGTCCGAACGAATATCTAATTCGTCCGAACAAATAACTAATTCGTCCGAACGAATATCTAATTCGTCCGAACAAATAACTAATTTGTCCGAACGAATATCTAATTCGTCCGAACGAATTTCTAATTCGTACGAACGAATATCTACTTCGAACAAATAACTAATTCGTCCGAACGAATTTCTAATTCGTCCGAACAAATAAAAATATTTTTACCTGGCCCTCCAGCGGCGCCGTAAAAGTTTAAACTTATCTGTAACTAGAGATAGTTTTTCCTTTCATAAAAGAAGCAATTGATAAGTGGGGCTCCTCGATCACTCTCCGCGCATTTTAAAAACCCCCAAACTCCCTCTAGATCCGCCACTACATTTCTTCTCGTTCTCGTTTTGGTGTAAGAGTCGGTGGGAAAAGGCTCGGCATATTGTAAAACGCGCTTAATCATCGTCTGTTGGAACAAAACCTCCTTATATTCTGTCTGATAAAAAATTAACAGTAAATCACATATTTTTATTACATATTCCGTAGGAAATTTATTTATATACACGTCATTTTAAATATATTCGACAAATCCTGTTTATTTAGAAAAAAAGTAGAACTGTTTGTTTATTACCGGCCGCCAGGAGGCGGTCGGTTAGTTGATATGAAAGTTTTAAGTCGCCGTGCGTTTCTGCGGAGTTAGAACAATTTGAATAAAAATATCTAACATTCATATTATAGAATATTAAACAAAGATATTCTACATGTTTAACAAAAAGCACAATAATCATAAAATTAAAATTTTATATATAATTGGGTAAATATTTCATCCAATCCTGATTGACAAACTCTGACATTACTGGAGTGCGGAGAAAATTAGTACGAAGTGTCTTATGTAGGCATAGTCTAAAACAAAGACGACGTTATATATCAACAATTTTACTTTCTCTTTTTAAACAGCCTAAACAGGATTTGTTGTACTTATTTTAAAATGCCGTGTATATTCATACATTTCCTATGGAAAATTTTTCAAAAATTTGATGAAATATTGATTTCTTAAAAGCACAGGATCGTCCGACAATTTTGTCCAGGAGACTAGGATAAAGCGCGTTTTTACAATGTGCCAAGCATTTTCCCGCCACATCTCAACACCAAAACAAAGAGACTGAAAGAGAAGAAATGTAGTGGTGGATCTAGAGAGAGTTGGGGGGGGGGGGGGGTGTTAACATCCTCTAAGAGAGAGCGAGGAGCCCCACATATTTCATATTTGTTCCGTTTAAATTAAAGTAAAACTAGAGCTAGGTTTAAAGTTTAGTTTTGTACTTTTATGTAATAATTACTTTAACATCGAACTTCCATCAGAGTTCGTTAGTACAAAACTGCGTGCAGAGACGCAGAGGTCTATACGGACAGTTTGCTTATACATATAATATGTACATGCATTATGCATGAAGAAAATCGGCAATGTCACATGCAAGTATTTCATGTCACGAGGATATTTTAACAGATAAATATAAGAAATTTTAAAAACAGATCACGCAAATTTCAGTTTCTATAATTACCTTATCAAAGGAAGAATTAATTGGTTTGCGGCCGATTTTTGACGCTTAATAATTGCGTCAATATGTTTCTTGTACTTGTATGTGACGCGATCTTTAGACTATGCCTATCTTGGCGGCCGGTGTACCAGTGAAACTCAGAGTCGCTTAAAAAATAGAATTCCCAAGGTAATGAAAACAATTCCACCGATAGATGGTACTTGGTGAATCCTCATTATTTACAATCCCAATACCCGGAGGCCTCCGTCTAAAAATGCGTAAACTTTTTCACTTCTTCTCCAAAGACAACAGGGTTGCACAGAATATTTATAACCCCCGATAGAAAAGTGGGAGGGTATATAGTGATCGGGTTGTCCGCCCGTCTGTCTAGCTGTACGTCCGTTCGTCTGTTGCGCTTTTGGGTTACCATCTCGTATCCACAACTCCTCTTTCACCATTGAATGGAATTTTTGTAACGTATAGTACTTGCTATTTTGCACATCCTATTTTACAATTTGATCGGATCATATTTTTTATCTTTCATTTATTTCGGGTCTTCCAGAGCATTGACTTTGCCATTATAATTAAATGGGAGACGGGCTTTTATTAGTAATATTTAGTGAACTCAATGCTCACAGTACCCTAGTTTTTAATCCATGAAGGGAAGATAATATGGAATAAAAAGAATAACCTTAAAATTAATATTCAGAATAAACTTTCAAAATGTTTTCAAGACATGTAGGACCACAAAACAAAATTCTAAGGAATCTCAACGAAAAAGAAGATGCTTACCTATAACATATTGTGATTTTTCCGTTATTTAAGAAATAAAATCCGCGTTTTCGGGAATGTTGCAGAATAACCTCCGAGGTCGAGAAATGTTGTTTGAAAGATAAAAGCCGATCGAGGCGTTAGCCGAGGCTTTATATATATTTCAAACAACATTTCGAGACCGAAGAGGTTATTCTGCATCATTCACGACTACAAGGACTTTATTTCTATTCTACCTTGTCTACTACAATCGCTAAATTACGGCTGATTGTTTCCTCTATAGAGAAACTTGAATTAGGTCACCATGTCTCGATTACGCTGATCCATTTAACACCAGAGGTAAAATTTGTTTGCTTACCTGTGTATGGAATTCAGACGATTTGAGCTTCCGTTACATTAAAAATAGCCTTTTTAAATTACAAATTTGTTCGTGATATGTATTGATCAGTTAAAATGAATAATCATGTTCCTGTTTTACTGCTAAAATCACGTTGTTTAATGTGTAGGGAGGTCCGTAGAATAGCCCCGTTTAGCTATAAAAACCGACATTCATCAGCAACTTTATGCAATTTACAGTGTTTAAACTGCAAGAAGAGGCCCAGGGGCCACATCGCTCACCTGAGCAATTGGCTAGGAAAAAGCACATATATCAGAACTGAAAGTTAACTGAAGTTGTGGGGGAGGGGGGGGGGCTTGCATTTTAACCCACCAGGGGGTCATTATTTGAACAAACTAGAATCTACACTACCTGTTGATGATTCCCTATAAATATCACTAACCATGGCTTTGAAGTACTTGAAAAGAAGATTTTAAAAGGTTTCCCTATATAAGCCTATGTTAAACTTTTATCAGCCATTTGGCCCCACCCTACAACCGGGGGTCATGATTTGAACAATCTTGAATATACACCACCTGGGGATAATTCCACATGAATTTCATCTTTCCTGGCCCAGTGGTTCTTGAGAAGAGGATTTTAAAAAAAAATTCCTATATATTCCTATGTAAAACGTTCATCGGCCATTTTGGCCCAACCCTAGCCCGTGAGTTATGATTTGAACAAATTTGTATCTACACGACCTTAAGATGATTCCACATGGGTTTCATCTTTTCTGGCCTAGTGATTCTTGAGAAGATATTTAAAAAATTTTCCTATACATTCCTATGTAAAATTTTATCAGCCATTATGGCCCCACCCTACCACCGGGGGTCATGATTTGAACAAACTTGAATCTACACTATCTGAGGATGACTCTACATGAGTTGCATCTTTCCTGGCCCAGTGGTTCTTGAGAAGAAGTTTTTTAAAGATTTTTCCTATATATTCCTATGTAAAACTTTGATCGGCCATTTTGGTCCCACCTAGCCCCGGGGGTTATGATTTGAACAAAGTTGAATCTACACTACCTGAGGACACAGGCCTTCAGATCGCTTTGATCTGACCGACATGTATAAAAAAAAAACAAGGTATGGAACTCCTACACGATGGTACCCAACTTTGCTGAATAAAAAATATTGAATCAAAAGACATAAAATTCTTTTTTCTTTTGGTTTAAATTCACAAATAAACAATCTACCTAACTACCAATTTTTATTCCGAAACTCCGTATACTTCCCGAGATATGCAAAGATGAAATGAAAAAATTGACCTATTTATTTTTTACTCGACATTAGCTTTGGCCCCTGACCATGCACATGTGTACAGCCTAAGTTTGAACCGCAACAAATCATTGCGTTGTATGTACATTATGTAATAGTATTTTCAAGTAGAATTTTTTACCTCAGTTCGTAAATTTAAGTTTCTAAACAGTCCTTCCGACTAAAAATCTTCGAAAGCGTCTGCTTTTACAGCTACGACTGCCATTTTGATAACCCCGAATGACGATTTCTAAAGAGGGCTACGATTGGTTAAAAATTTCCCGGAATTTATTGGACACCCTCTAGAGTTATCCCGTCTTTTCAACGAATAAACACATCATGGAGGGTCTATCAAAATCACAACAAACAGCATTAGATATAGTTTTAAATGGCCACAATATATTTATTGGCGGTCAAGCAGGTACCGGAAAGACGTGCCTGGTGGGAAAAATCTATAGACTTTTGAAAGCTAAAAGGAAGATTGTACGACGGGCATTGCTTGCTCAAACCACCCTGACTGGACAAGTGCTACTACAATACACAGTTGGGCTGGCATGGATGATGGAAGGCAAGTTTTTATTGTGTTACACTGATATAGTTTTTTCAAAAAAAAAAGAGAAAGTCAAGTTACTTTTGATAAAGGGAATTTAATTTTTTTTTAATAAAAAAATACAATAAAACCATTATGAAAACTTAAAAGCTAAAGCGGGAATGGGATATGATTTGGTATGAATCCCCATGCATGTGTCCTGTAAATCTAAAAATTTCTACATGCATATAGTTAACCTTTTTTCTTTTATTAAATATAGACATGACTTAACCAGCATTCAATCCTGGATAAGAAGTCACAGAAAGGATGTCTATGAAAGAGTTTATAACACAGATGTACTTATTATAGATGAAATTTCCATGTTTTCAGAAAAACTCTTTGATCAAGTTGAAGCAGTTTGTTCACTTAAAAATGACAATCTTTTATTTGGTGGCATACAAATTATACTCTGTGGGGATTTTTTTCAATTACCTCCAGTAAAGAATAAACTGTACATGGATGAAGGAAAATTCTGTTTTCAGAGTGAGAATTTTGCAAAATGTATAGTTCACAAAATTATTTTGAATGAGGTGATAAGACAGACTGACATACAATTCATTAAATGTGTGAATGAAGTGTCAAAAGGCATCATAACACCAGAATCATTTAACCTTCTAAACAGTCTTCAGTAACCTGTAGATAAACCAGGAGATTCATCTCTTAAGTTGTTTGCCACCAATGAATTAACAGATTCCTACAATAGGAACAGAGTTTTATCTGCACCAGGAACCCTCTTCAAATATCAGGCTGAGGACAAAGGGGATGCCAAGTACCTTCGAAGGATTCTTGCTCCTAGTATTCTTTGGATTAAAGTTTCTAGCCCCATTATGCTTCTTTGTAATTTGACTGATAAGCTAGTGAATGGACTTCAGGGCATAGTTGTGAGTGGCAGTGGCCCAGTGGTACATTTTCCATCAATAAATACAACAATGAAACTAGAAATGGAGACATTTTCAGGTAATTTAACTTTGTTTATGTAATCTTGGTCAAATATTCAACAAGTATAATATCACCTTATAAAATGTTAAGAAGGACTAAATTTTGTAAAAAAAAATATACTGTTTTAAGATTTTGTTTCAATTAACAGTTTACAGCCCTATTCTAAAAAGAAACATAGCAGAGAGGAAACAGATCCCAATCAAGTTGGCATATGCTATAACAGTCCACAAATCTCAAGGGATGACCATTGAAAGGATTACATGCTATAAAAATATAGTGAATGCTCAACTGCACTAATTTTTTTATCAAACTGTCTGTTGTAAACTTCTTATTACACCCTCTGCTTGAAAAACAGGAGGATATATATAGTAATCAGTATGTCCATCCATCCGTCTAGTTGTATGTCCATCCGTTATGCTTTGAGGACCCATCTCTTATCCGCAGCTCCTCTCATACCACTGAATGAAATTTGATGAAACTTGCACAGAATCTTGATTACATATTGCCATCATGCACCTTCTAATTTAATTTTTGATTTGAAACATATGGTACCCAACAAAACATGGACACTCCCATTATCATGAATATATTCATATGGGAGGGGAGGGAGTATCATTTAGTGAGCTCATTGCTCACAATACCTCTAGTTTTCATTTTCTTCTCCATAGTCATTGACCCAGTTTCAAACAAACTTGACTCAGCCAGAGTATCTTAGCATGAAAAAGAATATTATATGTATTTTTTTTTCTAAACAAAGGGCCAACTTTCTAATTAGGGTGAATAAGAAAATTTTATTTCACAATTTAAAAGTTTAAATTACCCGGTACTTCTCAAAAACTACTTGTTTACAAAAGATGAAACAATTATGTGGAACAGTGAAAGTGTCAAGTTCATTATACAGTAAAACTCGGTTATAGCGAAGTCCTGGGGACCTGTGAATTCAATTCGCTATATCCGTAATTCGTTATATCCGTATAACGAATTCGTATAACCATATATAGCGAATTCGCTATATGCATGTTTCCTTTAAGTATTACTACCAAATATGTTAGGGAAGCAAATATTACAAAACATAGTTACGTTCGATAACAGTAGTTCAGCCCCTGTGGGGGATAGGGGGTCAAGGGAGTGTAGATTAAGGGGGTCTGTGGGGCAAAGCCGGGTCAATTCAGTACACAGCCCTATGTCCTATACGGGGTGTTTACACTGTGTTTACATTATACTATACGCTGCTACTACGATTTTGGCAGCGACTCAAAGAATTTGATTATGACGTCACGCTTCACAGTCTAGACAGTCTAGCCTAACCGGTTCAAACTGGATTTCCTCAAAACAATATACAATTATTTAATGCCTGAGCAGTCAATAGACCAGAATATTTTTCCCGAGGTGCAGGGAACAGCTCAGTGTGTTCTATTGCCCGAGGCCAGCGGCCGAGGGCAATAGAACACACTGAGCTGTTCCCTGCACCGAGGGAAAAATGTTCTGGTCTATTGACTGCTCAGGCATTAAATAATTGTTTTATTACCTAATTTTATTTTCCGTATTAAGTGTTCACAATTGTATATTCAATACAGAAGGTTCCCGTACCATATTTTAAATGTATACCTAGATATGGTGCATCTGTAACATTAATTAAAGATTGTATAGATTATTGTTTACATTCCTCTTGAATAATTTTCACTATTATGCCTGATATGGAGACGCCACCACTTGCCGGTGGCGAGGGACCTTTTTCGTGCCAGCAGTGCACCTATTACGACACGGGACCTCGGTTGATAGGTCTCACCCGAAGGACCGGTCTCCACGTCCCACATTGTATTAATTAAAGTAACTCTAATTAAATAAAATATCCCACCATTGAAATCACACAATTTTTAAAACCAATGTGGAAAGATCGAATAAGATGAGTGTTTATCATTTCAAACAACAACTAAATTTGAAACCCGGATCGGTTTTTTCCGAAATACGTTGCCGGTCAATAGAACGTGCATTCTATTGACCGGTCAATAGATCGCCAGTCAATAGATCGATTTGAAAAGATAAGAAAAACTGAAAACACATACAGAATAGATGAAAATATTAAATCTCCAATAAAACAACAAAATTCATTTGATTAGGTAATAATAACAATTAACAAAAGACAAAACAAAGAACACAGCAATTTTATTCAGAATGAAAATACAACCATTTACTTTTTCTTCTTCTGTGCCTTTTCGGTCATCAGGGGTAGTTTCCTCTTGGGTTCCTGAGGCTTTTTCTCCATTTTTTGTATTTCTTTTACAAATTGTTGATCCTCCTCATCCTCTGTACACTGATTAGCCCAATGACCAGATTTCCCACACTTGTAGCACGAATCCTGTTTTTTTTCGGGGACAATCTGGGGCCCAATGCCCTAACTCTTTAAAGATGTAGCATGGATCCGTCTGTCTTGTTTTCTTAGTCTCTCCGGATCCCCTTTGTCCCTCTTTTTCTGGTAAGTGCTTCCTCCTTTCATTTTGGTGATGTAAATTTTCAGATGATTCAGCTGGTTTTCAACATCACTCACCTTGTTGTTCATATTATTCATCTTGTTGTCAATACCAGACAGCATGTTGACAATTCCATCCAGAGTTGTATTCAACATGCCCATATCTTCTTTATTCATGTATTCTTGAAAATTATAGGGGGCTCCTACATATTCTTCAGGTGTCACATAACTGGGGTTGTCTGGGGTATTCATCATTGCTTCTATTTTCACGTCTGTCAAGTTTGAAATGCCAACTAAGACTGATCTTTTAAATTTTCAGTTTTGCTTTATATACCTGCTGTGGGCCGTGTGCACTTTTTACCTGCCTTTTTATACCTGTTGCATCATTTTTTTTTAATACGTGTTGCATCATCTTTTTTATACCTGTTGCATCATCTTTTTATACCTGTTGCATCATCTTTTTATACCTGTTGCATCATCTGTAAGGACCGTGTGCAAAAATACGATAGACCTACGTTTTTTTTATGCTGACTACACAGGTAATACTTGGCAGCGCTTTGTTAGTTTTTAAGAAATAAAATAAAAAAATCATGTAATACTACATCAGTGGTATGTTATTTTTATGACTTCATCTTTATACAGTCGGGTTCGGGTTCGGCGGCCATGGCGAATCTCGACAAGATTTTACCCCAGTGAAAAAGGCTTGTAATCCACCGTGTAGGTCGTTTAAAGTTGTTTCACATTGTTTATAATTGTGATTATGTTATCACTCACCTATATGTTTAATGTCAGCTATGCTAAATAACCCATTTCTGTGTAATTTGAGATAATGTTTTGTCATGTGCTGAAAGTATGGCCTGCTATTCATGTCATCATTTAAAGTCGATCCTAAGTAAATCTGTCTTAAAAAATACATTTTACAAATGACATTTAATATGATTGATAAGAGTATAGGTATCCATATATATATATAAGAGATATTATTTTGCATTACATTTATAAGAGGCATTGTCTCATGTAATTTAAGTCATAATAACAAAATGGGTTTTATTTTTTTCTGCAGTCCTCAACCTGGAAGATATGTTTTGTTCTTAACCATCTATAATCCATTCTCTATGACGTGAAGCCTGGCTGCTGGTCTTCCTTTGGAAATACATAGTGAATCAATTATGATAAAAACAAAACAAACTTGAATGTAAAAGTTTCAATGAGATATCATTTTAATTTATTTAATTATTATTATTAAGATAATTATGAATTATTTAAATGTTTATATTTTAAAATGGATAAAAATTAATCTGATAATGGAAATCAATATCATAAAGATAGCAAGTTTTGACTCCAATTACTGATGAATTTCTGAATTTTCCATTAAATATTGACATTATATCAGAGGGGAAAGAAAAACTACCTAGTGTTTCTACTGCCCCCGAGATCTCTTTATGATCGATGGGGATTGCGATGGACCTTCTCTCCTGTTTAAACAGACTTTAGAGTATGACAGATAAAAGGTACTTTTTTCCCCTTTATTTTACATCACATGAAAACACACAATTAATGATGATGAAGAATGTACACATGTTTTTCATAAGTGTGTACAAATTGTTCAATATAATGTCTATAATGAATCCAATTTCCTCCTGCTAGTCCACAGGCAATGTTTTAAGGAAAAGCATAAGTCTGGTAAGGTAAACTTTCCCCCATTTTTTGTAAACAGGCTTGAAACCATTGCTCTCTGTTTTGTGGGGTATCCTGATAAGTGGAAATTCTTTTTGGTCGGTGACTTGCTTTTCCATAATCCCATTGAGCTAGTTAACAAATGACCACAGGGGTTTGTGAGGGAAACACCTTAATAGTGCCTGGAATTCCTCTATCTTCTTCTACAGCTAAATTTCTAGTCCCTAGAGGTCTGCGGGTGGCATAGAGATTAGCTTGTGGGAATTTCTCTGCAATACTTTGACTCAATCCATGAGCTTTTACAGTTAAACAATTACA
>PRKT01000008.1:2543450-2565256 GCA_003671525.1 Saccostrea glomerata
CTCCTACAGTTTTGGTCTGATTTCAATATAACTTGGCACACAAGTAGACTACACAAAGATACATAATTCTGTGTATCAAATTTTAATTTTGATGAACTGTGTTGCCGTGGTTTCTAAAAATTGAAATGTCTGTAAAATTGTTCCAAATGCTACTCCTCCTACAGTTTTGGTCTGATTTCAATATAACTTGGCACACAAGTAGACTACACTAAGAACATAAAGAGACTTTATCAACAATCATTATTCTATATATTGCTGTTGTAAAGTTTCAAATCCCAGCTGCTTAAGTACTCTTCTCTGCCTTTGCTATAAGTTCAAACCAGTAGAGCTTCAGTCTCGACAGAGACTTCTGGTTTCCTTTTTCTCTTAGGACCCCCTCGGGCTAATAGGACTCTTCCTCTCCCTGTCTGCTTTCTTCTTTTTCTTCTTCTTCCTTGACCTGTTTGTCCTTTCTTCTTCTTCTTTCTAAAGGGTAAATAGACTCCTCGATTGAAAGCAAATAGACCTGTATTTTTGGCCGCATTGAGTCCGTGGGTTAAAAGAGCATTTCGGATGTTTTTTCTTTTTCCTGCCTATCTTCACTCCGGCCATGATGGCTTGTTTTTTCCCATGTTTGAGTAGATCTTTGACAAATCCTCGACCTTTTTGTAGCCCCATGGCTAACTGGGCCGCGTCGTTGAGAGTCAAACCTGAGTCTATGCCTAGTATGGGTAAGTTAGGGACCGCTCCCGAGATGAACTTTAAAAAATTGCCTCCTTTTTGAGGTTTCATGTGAGTTTTTAAAATCCTACCCAATTTGAGTAATTGTGTGACAGGAAGTAGGGGTGAAAAATTTGTAGAATCCAAGGGAAGGGCTCCCACCAATCCAGATATGATAGAACCTACTGCTCCGCCTTTTTCACGTAATAAACCTTTATGATAAGTGCAACTGTGTCCTCTTTGTCTCAGTAATCCGGGATGATACTGCATGGTTCTTGTCTCTTGTTCAACTGACCTTTATATCCTCTGGGGACTTCCTTTTATACCTTTAGGGCTGAATACAATACAGACAGCAGACCAGGCAAACCATCACGCCCAATAAGATGGAACAAAACAACGGTGCATTCATCTCAGTATACTTTTCTGAAATGAAGTTTCACCACTGATTTACCACTTACAAAGGGCATTGGCTGTCCTAAAGGAGTCATGATGTGAATCTCAATGGTATCGAAATGTTCTTTACTTAGTTTCAAATATTCCGCTCGAATGGGTTCCCATTTGGCTTGTTTTAAATCCTCCAAATGAAATGTACAAGGCACCACTCTTCATGATGTGAATCTCAATGGTATCGAAGTGTTTTTTTACTTAGTTTCAAATATTCCGCTCGAATGGGTTCCCATTTGGCTTGTTTTGAATCCTCCAAATGAAATGTACAAGGCACCACTCTTAATAATTTCAAGTCATTGGAGCCTACCGTCTGGGGTTGAATCAAGTCACAATACTAGTAGACATACATGGATTTCAGATTTTCATATAAATCCACAGTATTGTTTCCCAAGTAAGTAATGTTGATCCATTTGGTCATGTTTTCTGAATCGTTCTGAAGAATGACTTTCTGACTGTCCATGCCTAGCTTATAAGCTAGTGCTGTGGGAAACGAATGCACAAGGGAGTTTTTCTAAGCATTTTCCATTAAATTGATACATCACTCGATCATAGGTCTCGTAATATACTAATTTCATAGAATTTTCTTCATCTGGATGACCAAGGGTTTTCCAAATTTTTCTCAATGATCTCTCTAGTCCTTCACCTATTTCCTCTGTTAAAGCCTTGGGGTGAACGTAAGGCCCGGGTCTGAAGTGAATTCGTCTAATTTCCATCATGGTATCTGTATCGATGATTTCATCCCATTTAGTATGGACCCAATCGAGCAGTACAGGACATTGACGTAATGGCAATGGGTCTAATGGTTTTTTCATTTTAAATCTGCCATAAACATCGGGGTCTTTGATATGGCGAGCAAAAGACTGAGGAACCAGGATGTCAAAATAAGCCTCCTTTTCTGTAATGTTTTTCAATGAATACATCATTTCTGTTAAAGCCACTTCCATTCTCCGTCGGTTAAATCCACTGTTTGTGGTAATAAGGTTTTAAATTGAGCGGTCGTATTGCTAGAAAAGGAGGACATAGACCCATCACTGGGTAAAGTCATGTAAAACCCACTGCTCTCAGCCATGTTCAATCTAAGACTGAGACCCTAGACCTTAGGACCTTTGTATTTATGACAACACTTTTTAAAAAAAAAAATCAAAAATTTATTCAATGATTTACACTTCTATTTCTTCTTCTTCTTTGTCTTCGTCTTCTGATGATCGGTCCTCAATCACTCGAGTCAACAAATGTCCTTTCTTTTCCATCGAGTCTTGAATCTGGGAAAAGGGGATGCGACAATACACGTACTCTGTAGGACAATAATGAGGTGGAAACGTCAGTCCTTTTTTCTCCATCTTAAATAATATTTCAGACAATCTCCAATGTCCGAGTACCATGAACTTTCATTCTGAATGGTGTTGATGGGTGTCAGACGATTTCTTTGAGTACAAGTAACCCATTTGAATTGCTGATAATGTTGGTTGATTTTCACCCTCACTCTAGATCCTGTTAGAGGATAGGGAATTTTCAGTCTTTTTTCCAACCACACATTGTCCAGGTAATAGCCTGGATGATTTTCAAAGAAATCCATGATGGCTCCTATTTTACTTTTCATCCACCCTCCTTGCATGTACATACATTGACTGAAGGGACTCTCACAATACCAACGATACTGCATCTTTGGGGAAACAAAAATACGTCTGACTTGTTCAGTGTCCTTTTTCAGAATGAGAGAGGGTTTGTTATATACCTCTTGATAAAACCCCACTCCTCTATTTTTTATTTAAAAAAAAAACAAAGAATTTTAAAAACAAGATTTTATTCAAGTAAAAAAATACAAAAAATGATTTTAATGTCCAGTGTATCGGCATAGGGGGCATTTCTGGTAGGAAGTCTCAAAAAGTCTCTTCACACACTTTTCACAGCACGGATATTGGCTGCATTGTCCGCATTTTCATTTTCCTTGAGTCTTTTCCTGGCAGCACATCATACATTCTTTCAAAGGTCTGTTCCTGATCATTTTCACCCATCGGGGAGGGAGTATGTTCTCAATTCCCTTCTTCAAGATGAAGTATTTCAGGCACCAGCTACACCCACATTCCTCTAAAGAAGGGGGATCTTCTATCACCCAGTGAGGTATAGGTTCTCTACATTTACTACATCCCCAGTACCAATCAACAACTTCTTCCGCATCGTTGTAGTCGTCGTATTTTGCTATATATTTCATCTCCTCATGACAGTGATGGCATATTTTCTTTTCTACCTCGAACAAATACATCATTCTCCACACAAAAGTCATGATGGATATAATGAGCGCAGGGAACAATGAGGGCAGGGTACTCCCAGCTCCGCTTTATATACCTGCTGTGGGCCGTGTGCACGTTTTACCTGCCTTTTTATACCTGTTGCATCATCTTTATATACCTGTTGCATCATCTGTAAGGACCGTGTGCAAAAAATTAGGGGGCCGTGTGCATCAATACCCTTTACCTACGTTTTTTATGCTGACTACACAGGTAATACTTGGCAGCGATTCAAATCCGTGATTGTGACGTCATCCTTACAAACCTAGTGTATATAGAGCGCTCTGTTGTGTGTATATAGAGCGTTTAGTTGTGTGTATATATAGGGAAAAATAACAACACCAGAATTTTTGTTTTTTTTTTCTTTTATTTTATTGATTCATAACAACAATAACAAGAACATCATAATAACAAACATTCAAAACTTCTGTTCAGTTCTTTTTGTATGGGAAATGGTCTCCTCATGTACAAATAGTAGGTTTCACAAGCACAGTCCATGATATCGTATCCTTTTACGATCACTTCTTTCAAATAGTCTTCTATACAATCTTTGGCTTTTTTCATCCATTTCCCATGAATCAAAGTGCTTTCGGGTCCCTGTATTCGGTGAGCCAAGACATAATTGACTTTCCATTTGAATTCTCCATACTTAGGTGATCTGGCTCCTATAAAGACCATGTGTTTGCTTCTTTTGCGGTCCGGTAACTTGAATCTCTTATACAGGTAAATTTCATTGAGACCTGTTTGTCCTGGATTCTTATCAAAGAAATCTTGAATATATGTCTCTTTGTTTTTCATCTATTCTCCTTTGTGAGTAGAACCTTCAGGTTCTACTATTTTCCAACGATACTCTGAGCTTAAAAATCCCATGATGTGTGCTCTGTCCCTCACTCAGATCAGAAATGATCCTCTTGGAGTTATGGTGTGTCATTTTTATATAGAATGGTGTATCTATTTTTAGATTCCGGGATTAACTTGGTGAATTGGTTTTCTTGACCGTAGGGGTTTGATGCATCATGGTAGGACTAGGCATGATGTAACCCACCGATGAACTCACACAAACAATCCAATATTCTCGATTAGGATCGTGTAAAGCTAACATGACCACACTCGTGATGATGAGGGAAATACAAATGAATAATTGTGCAAAATACACAATTTCTTCTCGAGGAATATTCTCTCCACAAAATTTCCAATTAGGAGTTACGGGATGAGATCCGTTTGAAGAATCCATGAATCGAAACTAGGGGGATATCCTTTCCACCGGACTTTGACTTCTTGAATGATTTTCTTCCCGACTCGTCGCTTTTTATACCCAAAGATTTCCTCCACTTCGTACACGTCGTCTTTTTTAATGATCTGTTGTAATTCTTTCTCGTAAAAAGTCCCTTCTAATTCCTCTTGGTTATAATCTTGTACTCGATACACGTAAGGATACCGACCGGGGACTCGTTGAACAATGGTAAATATTTCCGTGGTCCAGTTCGGTAAATATCCTTTTTCAAAAGTGAGTTTGGCTTTACTGATGCGGACTTTATCTCCTGTTTTAAACTTGGGGGGTTTTGGTTTAGGTGATGATTCCCCATATAAAGTTTTCCAGACTTTTAACACATTCGAGGGCTTCACTTGAGCTGGGGCTCTTTGGATACTGCGATGATAAGTATGATTGTAAGTATACACTAAATCCGGTAAGATCTCTAAATACCGTCTGGTCTTATTCCGAGTGAAATATCGCCACATGCGTGCTTTGAGGGTTCTCTGAAATCGTTCCAAGATACTGGCTTTGGTGTCCGTATTGCGAGTGGTAAAGAAATGAATGGATTTAAACGCCTGTAAGAATTCTCGATTGGTAAATTCTTTGCCTTGATCCGATTGAATGCGAATGGGACGTCGACCGTCTTGTTGGAAAATCTCTTGTAATCCTCGAATCATTTCTTTTCCCGTTTTCTGTTTTAAAGGCACCACCCATGCATATTTAGATAAGACGTCAATGGCACACAATAAAAACGTATAGCCGTCATTGTGTTTCTTTAAACTGGACACATCGGCTAAATCTAATTGCCATTGTTCGTCTATATCCGTCACTCTCGTCTATTGTCTCCGGAATTTTCTATGAATGGGTTTATGTAAGGTATAGGTATCTTGCTCTTTTAAACATTCTCGTATGGTGTTCAAAGAAATCTTATGCCCCAGACTTTTGATCTGACGATACAAAGTCTGTATGCCTCCATACCCTCTCTTGGGATCGTAATAAATCTCTTTTAAAATGTCTTCTACTTCCTTCTTCTTACTCTTCTTCTTCTTCTTCATGTCTTAGGCAAAGGAAGCCAATTTTCCTCGATTTGTTGTAATTTCTTCTTTTGTCCTTGGGCTTTAAAATCGCTCTATAGGGACTGATTCTGGGTGTGAATTTTTTAGCACCCTTGATCTCTCTTCTACAGGTCGACTAATAGGGGTCAAAAAAGAAGATGAAGCATCATGAAATCCGCTCTCTTCCTCTTCGTCCTCGTCACTCAAAGCCCCTTTAGGTGTACTGATTTTCGGTGGTTTCTGCATGGCTTTTATACGGTTTTGATTTTGCAAGTAAACCATGGGAGTACGGGTCTCTTTTAAAGCTTGAGCAAATTCGTCTATTCCTTTAGGAACTGATTGACTTTTGAGAGGTTTAGATCTCATGCTATCAGCCATTAAATCCACAATGTTAGAATCGGGCACTTTTTGACCTCGATAAGTGATTTCTCCGTCTTTATCCCAAGTCAATACGTTGGTTTTCTTTAAATGACTTAATAATAATTCAGCTTTTCTTTGCATGGGTTTATTCACGCTTTGAATGATTTGTTGATCGATCTCGGGATCTGAAGCTGCTGGTGGTGCTGCTACTGCTACTGCGGGGGCTGGGGCTGCTGGTGCTCCTGGGGCTAAGGGTGCAGGGGTTTTTTGGTAGTCGTTGGCTCTCTTGCTTGTTGTAAATAATTCCTATACCGATGAAGTTATTGACCATATAAAGCCACTTTTTCTTCTGGGGTTAAATCTTCACGTCGTGTAATCTGGTCCAATTCTTGACCTATACTCAGAGTAGATTGAAATTCCGGAGGTTTGGGGAGTTTACCTTTGAGTTCATTCAACAGAACTTCAGGTACTAACACCATTTTACGACTCATTTTTGTATCTTCTTGTTCCTCTTCTTTTTAATGGCTTTATAGACAGAATGTCCGGCATCCAACAGTAAAGGTGCTGCTGAGATTAAAAGGGGTAAAAGACCTCCTCCTTTTTGTTGTACTAATAAACTCGTCTTTTCTGTATGGATTGGGGTCGGACCAGTCCTTAAGATGTGTTTCTTAGGAGCTAGTTTTCGTTTCTGAGCCGAATTGAGAGGTAACACCCCTTTTAATAGGTTATAGACGATCTCACAAATTTTCATAATACAATCTCCAGAACAATGTTTTAAAATCCCCGTTTTTAAGGACGAGGAATAGTGAGGGTCTGATAACACTCTTAAAAGAGGGGCATGCACTCTTAATCGCATACAACATCTCTTTTTCTTCTTGGCCATCTTTGAAAACAATGAAGAGAGTTCTCTCATGTCACTCCCTTTTATAGTGTCTCTCTCTTAAGGAAGGGCATACCCTCCGTGTTTGTCGCTCTCGTGTTTATCTCTAGTTTTCTCCCTGACATAAATTTTTCCGCAATATCGGCATTTATATCTCAGACCTTTAGGAAGTTGAGGTGTCGAGGCCGTCAAGTGTTGAAAGCGTGTGATTTTAGGGACATGAATGAGGACTTTAATTCCAGACGAGGAGGAGGGAATGCCCACATTCACACGAGGAAACACTTCTAAATCGTTGGCTCTTTGACTGCTTATGGGTCCCATAGCACGATCCATTCTCAGTTCTGCTGGTTTCTTGAGCAACTCTCCTATGGTCTGTTGTCTTTGTTCCTTAAAATACTGATTGATTTCGTTTTTTAGACTTTCGGACATGGCTTTACGTTGAGGTAGAGTTTGAGGAGCAGATATTCGCCTTTTCGCTGCTGGTTTTTCCTTTGGTGGGGTTTTTTTCTTCTTAGGAGGGGCTTTTTTCTTAGAAGGGGCTTTTCACTTCTTTTTTCTGCTCTTTTGAGCTGCTCCTCCGACACGGACCATCCAATCCGGAAACACTCTTTGTTTCTTATTATCGACTCTTACCACTACACTCTTTGAACGACGAACCCGGCGTCTTTTAGGACTATTCCATTTAAATAAATGACGAATGATGACTCCACCTAGAAATCCAGCTCCTCCGCGTTTTAAAATAGCCGTTTTCCTGTCTTTATCATTAGCCGATTGATCGGCAATGATTCTTAAATCTTGACGATGATTATTAATAAACTTTTGAGTCTGTTTATTGATAGGTAAGACCCCTTTTATTAAATTGCGAGCTCCCATAGCAAACCAATTCAATAAGGCTTTACGCCCTAATTCGATTAAATGGGCTCGCTTCGCGGGATCTCGTTCCCGCTGTAAACGTCGTAAGGTTCTCACTAATTTACTCTTGGCCGATGGAGGCATGATGATTGTTCAATGAAAAATGACTAAGATGAGAGTGAAACACTTTTATTTATACTCTTGAGGCATGTGTATAGTCAACATTTCAAATATTCGACTTCTCAATCGATATTGGTCTGGGGTATGGGGACTCAGGTCCACGAGAAGATATCCGTGAGGTACCTGGGTGGCTTCTTGATAAGCAGACATCAAATGAGGTAAAGCTAGCTGACGACTCAACACACTGATCTGAGATTTGTCTCTGGGATTTTTGAATAAGACTAAATAATGAGCATTCAAACTAATGGTGCGATGAGAGGCAGCTCGATCAAATAAATTCTGAGTGATGTAAATCACACTGGTATTCCGATGATGCGCTTTGCGGGTAAACCAATCCACAATTGATTCGATGGCTTTTCCTCCCATCATGTCGTCAAAAATGAGTAAATGGGGCACACTCAAATTGGCTACTAATTTCTCGTCGTCTTCTGGAATATTTCGGATGAAAGATACCTTCTCTTTTAAAGAAGTGTAAGCGGGTTGCCATTCCCGATAACACCAGACGATCTTTTCGGGCATGGGGGTGATCCAGTCTAAATTGTTCACTAATGTCTTGACGAATTCTGTTTTGCCCGATTTCGAGGGTCCAGCAACCACCATGGTAAACTCGTGTTTCAATTGAAAAGAAGGGAGGGGTGTCTCCTCGGAATACATGTTGATCAATGAAAGAAAAGTTGGGTTCAGGGTCTTATTTATACTTAACACAGAAATAGGCGTTTGGACTGTTGAATCTCGCCTCGACAGATGGGGCAAAACTGAAAGGAAGGAGCACACAAAGCACAGCAGCATACGTGTCCGCAAGGTAGAAAAACGATTTGTAATTCCTCGTCTAAACAAATGTGACATTTTCCTCGAGCCTGGACGTCTGGTTCTGGGTTCAGTAGAGGTTTAATCTCAGGTAAAGGTTTATATCCCTGCTTCTCTAAGTCCCTGACAAATATACTCATCACCCAGCTTCGTCCTTTATACTGATTAATGTAAGGACAATTGGGGTTCCAATAAGCATGTTCTGCATAAGGATCCTCCTCAAGATCCCAATTCTCTAAAGTCATTCCACAATGAAAACAGGTAGCGTTATCTTTTAGTCCCCTGTAGAAAAACCCAGCTCGAGCTAGGTCTGGTATTTTTCCTAAGAGAGGTTCTGGCCATCCCTGCTCAAAAGTAGCTTCTCTCTTTGAGAGCTGAGCATACTGGGGATAACGCATGGGTTCGTCTGGCTCGCGACTCCCCATGATTAGAAATGACCTTTTGATTATGAATTAGAATACCTTTTATAGAGAAGAAAAAAAAAACAACACATAAAACAACAATTCAATTTTTTAATTCAAAAAAGTCAAACATATCAACATATAAATAACCATGAGGTAAAGTGTTATAAGAGGGTAACAATTGTCTCTTATCATACACAATTCTATACTTTTTCTCTAATGGTTTGGTCAAGACCTCATGATCACGAGTCCTTTGGATTTTGTGGGGATAAGGGACTGTGACTTCCTCTATTTCTCATTTGAGCATTTTTTCTAAAGTCTCTAGGGACACGATCTGGGAGGTTCGATGGTTGAGAGTGATTCCTTTGACTTTATGAACCTCGGTTCCTTTGGCCGTCCGGTAACCATAATTTTTAGGGCCTGCCGACATGAATTTGGTGATGTGATCCCCGCCTAGTTCGTCGGTCCATTCTCCTAAACTATTACCCAAAGTAGGATCAAAGGCTCATTCCCGATGTTGGTAAATGATACTGTCCGTATCGAAATAAAGGACCCGATCTCCTAAAGGTTGTAAAGTCTGGTAGAGGTGTAAGCGAGCATGCGCGGTGGTAAAACAAGCCAGGACCACGTTTCCAAAGGGACATTCTTCGACGAATTCCTGTTTGTCTTGATAATTCACTAGCATTTTGTCCTCTTTGGGGTTCTCTTTATTGTCTCAGAGTTGCATTCCCTTGATGTCGAGAGTAGAATCTTGTAAGAGTTGCTGTAATTCCTCTTCTTCGTCCAAGTATCTGGTTTTGGGTAATAACAAGCGTTGAGCAAATTTTCCCCACAGACAATTTAAAAAGAGTTTAGCAATGGTTCTTCTCACTGGATTCTTCTCGATACTGAGAATGTCCATCATGAATCCTTCTTTTTATAAGACTTCTCGAATGTAATCTTGTTCTTGTTCTGAGGTCTTACAGTCGGGGGGAAATCCGGACGCTTCCTGTTTGATCTTGAGGAAGGTATCGATGTAAGATCAGAATAACTCTTGACTGCTTTCTTTAAAATGCCACACTTCGTAGATTAGATCTAAGGTATATCCCATGTCTAGGGCTTTATGTAATTCGGTCGTCACCCAAGTACCCGTGAGAGTGCGTTCCTGGTCAGTGTGTTGACATCGATCTTGAGAAGTCCTGTCGTTCGGCACAGGTGCAACATAAGGGAAATAATAACTTGCCTCCCGTCCGATAAGGTAATACGGGGTGATAGAGGTCTCGGGGAGGTAAGACCCGATAGTGAATGAGGCCGAAATAACTTCTCACGTCCTGGAACTCGTCTGTGATGATCTCGGGATGCCCTACAGGAAAAGGTCTGTGTTTCAACACGTAAGGGTATAGGGAACAAACGTCCACGTATCTCATGTCCCCTTCCTCACAATATAATCGGGTGGCATTGGTCCGACCTCCGTACAGGGCTTCTCGAGGGTTCAAAGGATCGGGAATGTCCAGGTCTCGTACAAAATGCTGTAAACTCACATCTTTTTGCACTTGTTGATCGAAATCGTGCTCCCAGTTACTACGGACGGTATACCCCATATCCTTCAAAGTCAAAGTCCTTCTGAGGGTTTCTTCGTGTAATTGCTGGTAAGTAAATTGGGTCCGGTGAGGATGAGTTTCGGTCGGTAAACTGGGATAGCAGGTGGGGCATCCGTGCCAATAGCAGCAGTAAAATTCATAGACGGTGCGAGTCGCTTCCTGGTATCCGTCGACGGTATAATTTCCGATCTGGACTTCGCCCCCGTTTCTGGCATGTTGTATGTGACATCCGGTCTGTTGACTCATCCAGGTGAGCCACCGACAGGTTTAGCCGAATATTGTGCCGGTTGATACCCGAGGTTAGGAATGATGGCTATGGTGTCCTCAGGCATGAATTGTCCACGGTAGGCTAAATAAGCAGCACTGGCAAAAGTGATGGATTCCTGGAAAGGGTCCACATTGACCAAAGTCTTGAGGGTGGCTCTAAACTTTGCACAGCATCGGCGTAAAATGTCGACGTCCGAGACACAATACTCTACAAACTCTTTCTGGAAATCAAACACTTTTCCCCTCTGTTGTTCGTACCATTCAAAAAAAGCCCGTTGTCCACTGATAGACAATTGTCCGGATTGTAGAAAGCTGCCAGTGGATAAGGTCCCACGTAGTTCTTGTTCTGTTCCGTATTAAAAAAGTGGGGGAAATAGCCTTTCTTCAATTCGTCGAATCCGAAAGCGGAGGGCATCTTGGCCAATGCAAACGGTAAGAAATTATACGAGTCGATGAATTTCAGTCCGCATATTTCCATGTACAAGATCTTACTGCCGTTCATGATGACGTTATTTTTTAGGCAAGAGGAATGCACCAGGTGATTCAAAATGAATTGTCCGTCGTAGCCTTTGAAGTTATGGGCGATGATGATGGCCTCGTCGTGTACTAAAGTGGAATTCTTAGTACCTTTAGTGGGTTGTAATAACCAGTCCATGAACTTCTTTAAGGTGTCTGGTCCTTGAAATAGGTGCTGACGGGGCCCCATGTGTTGACAATGAGGACAAGGCTGGTCTATGTCTAACTGATTGCAATGTTGACAGACGCGGTGTGCCACACACAGATTAGGGATGTGGATGCCGGTTTCCTGAGTACATTCGAAATCGAAATAGATGTAAAACTGTACGGTGTCTTTCCCCTTCTTCTTCTTCTGGGGCTTGTGTTGTACGTAGCACTGATGATCGGTATCGACGATTTTCTTACAGATCTTACACTGTTTCTGTCCTCCGCACTTGTGACGAGGCAATAATTTCTTAGGCATCCAGGAATGACACTTCTCGCATAGCCCCATTAAATTGCAGACAGTAGTGGTGGTCTTCTTACTATGGGGTCTTAAATGATTTTCGTAGCAGGTCCTGTTCTTAAAAATTCCATGGCATTCCTGGCATCGAATGTTGCTCCCGTCTTCGGGACATTCAGGGTGTCCTAAACAATATAAACAATATTTACAGCGATGAGGGCACTTGGAACGATGTTCTGTGACACGTCGCAATGATCACAGTAATATTGGTTCCCCGTCACTCCCGGCATCGATAGGATGGCATCGTAATGATGGTCGTCTAACAAAATGTTCAAATAAGTACCGTCTCCCGAACCTTTGTAGATAGGCTCTAAGGTGAGTTTAGTGGAAGTAGACTTGAACTGAAATATTTTCAGTCGATACTGAGGAGCTAATACCTGTTGTAATTTCGTCCACTCTCGGGCTCCACAAGCTTGAGTGATATCACACTCGGCCTGTTCCATGAGGGCTAAGGCTTCTAGTTTCTGGTCTAAGGATTCCTTATCTCCCTTCCGCATACGGCGCCATTGTTTTTCCCATTCGGGGTCTGGATGTTCGGGTTTTTGACTGTGTAATCGGGTGACGACGATGGCTCTAGCCAAACAAAATTTATCCCAGGGATTGACGATCCGAACGATGGATTGTTTTTTGTTCTTAAAAGTCTCCTTATTCACTTGTAGATGTTTGGTATTCTGGCCACCACTTCCCTCGGGATACTTGACATGAAACAGATCGAATTCCAGGGAGCCGTCGCCCAGTTTGAACTCCTTTTTGGATTGTTGAATGGCTTCTATCTTGTTTAAAATGAGGTCCTCGTTTAAATGTTTACATTGCGTAAACTCGTACCAAATCTCTGAATCCAAAGAATTGTGACGTATGTTCAGGCGGAGGTAATCGTTAGGATTACACTGGATTTTCGATTTGAAGGTTTGTAACATGTTTCTGAATAATCGCGGAACGAATCCTGTGTTTTCCTCTTCTGGAAATTCATTGAAATGGACGATATATCTATTATCATGCGCTTTAAATTTTGGAGAGCCCTTTTCTTTATGCAGTCTCATCTGGTAATACTTGGAAATCGCCTTGGGTTTGGGTGGTGAATGAATAGGTAACTTTGACCCCTCATGCGCCCTAGTCCTTTGCTGTTGCTGTCTTTGTTTTTCTAGTTGTTCTCTTCTCTGTAATAGTCTGGCATTTCTTTTCCTGAGCTCTAATTCTCGATCTTTATTTTCATCAAGAATTTGATCTAATTCTCTCTCCCGTAGTTGTCGTTGTCGTTGTTGTTGTTGTTGTCGTTGTTGTTCTAATTGAGCTCTTCTCTGTAATCTTTCTGCATTTCTTTTCCTAAGCTCTAATTCTCGATCTTTATTTTCATAAAGAATTTGATCCAATTCTCTCTCCTTTTTTTTCAATTTTAATAATCGCTGAGCATGTAACTGTTTTTCTCTAGTAGAATCCATGACCCCCCCCCGGCAGGGAGTTGGCTCTGACAGTAGAATGAGCCGAAAGTCGGAGAAAAGCCGTATTTATACAGTGGATGACGTCACAATGCATAGGTAAGTCCAAACCTATTTTTTGCACACGACCCCCTAATTTTTTGCACACGGTCTTTACAAATGATGCAACAGGTATATAAAGATGATGCAACAGGTATAAAAAGGCAGGTAAAACGTGCACACGGCCTACAGCAGGTATATAAAGCGGAGCTGGACATCGAGGATCACTATGCGTGAGTACTTGGTAGTGAACACAGGTAAAAATGGAGCAGAAAAAAATATGACAGAGGAAACGGTGTATTGTTGGTGTAATAATGGAGAACATTTTGGAGAATGGATGAAAACTAAAGAAGAAGCCATCCAGAATTTTTATAAACGCAACAGAAATTATTTAAAATGGCCACCGAATTATAGTACAAAAAATTTTGGTTAGTAAAAAGAGTGGAATTGGATCCTGAAGATTATGAAAAAATCATGACAGCAGAGAGGAAAAATACTGTCTGAAGGAGAGAAAAAAATGGATATTACGGTTATCAAAAATACAAATTGGAGATCATGAGTGGACCTTATCGTGGGGAGGAGAGTTCCTGGAAAATTTCACTTGTGGATTGTTTTCATCAATTGATAGAAAAGAGGTTTCGAGAAGAAAAGAAGTTTATAGGAATTTTTACAGATAGGCCTATTTATAAAGTGTATGTACATTGTCGCATCCCTTTATCGCCTGAAGAAAAACAATCTCAAGAAAAAGGAGAGGGAAAAAATTAAGAAGACAGTGTATAATTGTATTTTCATTCTGAATAAAATTGCTGTGTGCTTTGTTTTGTCTTTTGTTATTTGTTATTGTTTTGAGGAAATCCAGTTTGAACCGGTTAGGCTAGACTGTCTAGACTGTGAAGCGTGACGTAATAATTAAATTCTTTGAGTCGCTGCCAAAATCGTAGTAGCAGCGTATAGTATAATGTAAACACAGTGTAAACACCCCGTATAGGACATAGGGCTGTGTACTGAATTGACCCGGCTATGCCCCACAGACCCCCTTAATCTGCACTCCCTTGACCCCCTATCCCCCACAGGGGCTGCACTCAGTTGAACCCCCTATCCCCCCAGGGGCTGCACTCAGTTGAACCCCCTATCCCCCAGCCCCAAAAGTGCACTCAGTTGAACCCCCCGGCCAGGCGGCTTATACTACTGATAACTTTTTATTATAAATTGAATTTTATATACAAATGCTAAAAGAAAATAAAGTCAGTCAATTTGTTAAATTTGAGATATTTGAAACTTCGTTATAAAAGATGTAAATCACATTAAAATTAACCTCAACGGGACTCAAAATCAGTTCGCTATGTCCGTAAATTCGTTATATCAGAGTTCGTTATAACCGTAAAATTTGAAAAAGATTTGTTAAGAATTGCCGGGGACCCAGAAAAACTTCGCTATATCCGTGTTCGTACTAAACGAGTTTTACTGTATTGTGGAGCTTCAAATGTATTCAAATCTTGACTCCAGGGTGCTTATAGGTGTAGCCACCACAGGAGATCAAAGTTTAAATATGCACAGAGTTTATAAGAAGAATTCGAAACCTATCTTTTCCTCAAGAAAGAAAAGCTATGATCATGATGATTAAGAGACTCCGACCCTCAGCCAGGAAGGACAACTCTTTAATTTATAACTGAATTCAAAAAGTCTTTAATTGAAGCTTGAAAATTAAATATTTTCATGCAACAATATTCATTATATGCCTCTCAATGTGCTTCAATGTTCTTTGCAAAGCTCCATAAATCACTTATAATTTCATATCATGTTAATAAAGATTGGTACATATGTATCTGAAAATGCTTTTACGGGATAAAAATTTCTACTTTTAATTAGACCTTTCTGAGAAGTTCAAAGAACCTTGAAGCACATTGAGAGGCATATAATGAAAATTGTTGCATGAAAAGATTTAATTGTCAAGCTTCGCTTAAAGACTTTTTGAATTAAATAATAAATCATAGAGTTGTCCTTCCTGGCTGAGGGTCGGAGTCCCTTAATTTTATAAATAAGCCACAGGCACAAACCTAATGTTTATGGAATCATTTCTTCTTAATATTATTAGCCCTGGAGTTTTCTTTTGATTTCTAAATTAAATTCAATATATATTTAAAAATGACTACATCAAAAATACTTCAGTGACAAATTCTTGTGACAAATTACTAATATTGTATATCTATCTGACCTTAATCCTACTTAGGATGATTATTTGTACAGTTATAAATGAAATTAAACAATAAAATGTCTTCTTTGTAAATTAATATTGTGGCGATTCAGACTGCAGCTAGTGCAAAAATGTGTAGATATGCTTATGCAGTTTATGTACTTTTTCTGCAACAGTTTCAACATGAATCCCGTATTAAGAACCAAAGAGAAAACAATTATTTTTTATTTTTTAATAGATCATAGCTAGATATATGCTTAAAATAGAGAGTTGAAATTTTAATGAAATTTAAAAAAGGAAAATTTTTCAATTAGCTAATAAAAACTGAGCATGTCAAGAGTGCCAGTAAAAAGTATTTGTGAAATAAGTAATGTTTCCTTCATTAATTAAATATTTTTTTTAAAATATAAAAACAGATTGGATGTGGACTGCAGACAGATGTTTGCTGCGGGACAGCTTGGAGTCGCTATTAGTCGTGTGAAGTCCCCATCAGGACTAAGGGTCATCAACCTCTGTAAGGAAGCATGCATTCCTCAGCCTGACATCATATTTGATTTCATAAAAGTTCCTTCTAGAGAGACTTTTAAAGACATAAGTTGTTGTCATGTCTCTAGGTCTGTTCATTTACTTTTATTATATATATTTCATTTAGCATATGATACAAAGAATCAGTTTAATTCATATTAGTCAGTTAATGTTATGAAAACACAATCTTTTGTCCAAATGAAATGTAAATTCAACTTTTTGTACAGATTACCGTTATAATCTAATAGCTTTGAACTTTGTTGGGGGGAGTTCAGATGTACTTTTTCTCTTCTTCTTTAGTGGACCATCCTTAGAATATGAAAATGACTGAGCACCCTTGTCATTTAGAGCAGCATTGGCTTTTTTTTTATATTGTTGATTGGCCAAGAACAATACTATTCAAATTTTTCTGATATTGAAGAACTGTTGGGTTTGTGTTTGCCCCATTGTATGTTGCTCTTTGTTGGCAAAAAGTGTTCTCAACAGCATCAGAGTTGATAAGAGAGGGATGTACAATGACCTTATATTGTTACGTTTGAGAGCTGTTGAACATAACTGAATAAATCCAAGAATACATTGCTCGACATCATCATGACACTGATACGACATAAGGTTTTTTGTAGGCATTGCTTTGCGCCACTCTTGGAACCAGCCATGCACTTCCTGGAGCTCTGTAATTCTTGAATCATTCACCATTGTAATTGGTCTTGTGTCTCTAATTATGCGGACCATTTTGGATGTTTGCTTGAGCAACTTGATAACACCATTAAGGGTTGATCCATTTTGAAGGGAAGCCTGATACTTTTCAAATAAATGAAGCATTTCAAAATTTAAGACATCTTCAGCTAAACGATTTCGCATTTTGTTTTGTGTAGACAGATATATGTGCTCATGGGTGAGATATCGGTTTATCTGAAGAGCATTGTTTTGATCCCATTCATAACAGTTAACAAACATGTCCCATTGAATACTTTCCCCACTATCAAGGATAAAAGTTCTAGTAGACCCTTTCTTCACACCACTTTTTATGATGTTATTTCGTATTTGTTAGGCAACATGGGAGTAATCCATCATAAAAATGACATTTTCTTCAAAATTACAAGGATTTCTAACAGTCATGTTTAAGTTGTTCTTTATATTCATATTCACAAATGATCGGTTACTGCTAGCTCCATCCATGGATGTAAAAATACATGTAAATCCATACATTTGTCGTTGATCAACTGCATCCCAGAATATATTATGTAAATCACAGCCTTGAACACTGTCAGAAATGAAGTGTGCAAATGGAAATCTGAACCCGGTCATACCAATAAACAGTAATTGTAGAGCATGCTTACCAAGTTTCTGTTCTTTCTTTCCTGTTCGTAGAGTGTCACAGATATTACTTTCTTCTCCTTTATTAACAAAGCCAACAGCTTCTATCACATTACCGTTTTTTTCTACTTGGATATCCTCCTGTACAGCAATTTCGTCAATAATAATGCCGCCATATCTTCCTTCTGGGGTAAGATTTAACCGTTCCGCTTCACAGTTAATGCATTTGAAAATTTCCCCATGAAACCCAGGTTTTTGTCGGACAGTATTTTTATAAAGTATCAACAAAGATGAGGATGGTAATATGATAAGATGACTTTTGTATAAAGTTTCATATGCAAGAGGTGACCTGTTATATAGATCTAAGCAAACTGAAATGACTTCTTTGGGCCATCTTCTTCCTCTGGAATCTCTTTGAATATTTTGAGCTTGGGACTGTAAAAAAATGATCATTTCTCTAGGTGCACCTGGCATAAGCTTCTCGATATCATTTTGTGCAGAATTTTTTTCTTGAAGTAAAATTCTTTGTGATTGTCCTTTTTCTGAAAATGTCATTTTTTGACATGAGGCACAAGTAGATAATTTCCCTGTTAAGGTAACAACTTTTTTGCATGACAATGATCGCAATTTTCTACTTCCCTTCTCACCAGGTTTGGAAAAAATTTCTGTAGTGTGAAATCGAGTGCAAATAACTGAACTATTTATTGTTACACCTTCACAAACTCTCAGTTAATTGCAAATATTCAAAATAACTTCAATTCCTTCCTTACCTTGAATATAATTTGTGTCTATTTTCATGAACCTCAGATCAATAGGTGTATTCCCAATGCTCACTGACCAAGTTCCATTTTTTGTAAGCTTACGCAAAGTTGTAACTGAAGTCCATTGATTTCATAGCCTGAGGATGACATAAAAACAATTTCTTCTGCACTTCTCTTTGTAATACTAACAGTACTTGGTAACATGTGAATTAATTGGTCAAATTCAACAGTGTTTCTATTATCAGGGTCTTTATAACATAAGCCTTTTATTACTGTATACTTTTTACTATCTTTCTTCCTCCTGAAAAAAGTAGCACAAGGGTATAGGTATCTGATGTATTGTGAAAATTTCTCTTCACTTGTTGCATTCTCAATATTCTCAATGTTTTCAATGCTTTCAAATTCATATTTGGAGAAGGCTTCTTTAAGAATTATTTCTCTATCTTTGGCATCTTTTACATGACTGATTAACCTGAAATGAAATAATTGCTAATATTAAAAGTAATTGTATATTTTATGATTTCTAAATCAGTTTTTAAAATTAAGGCTGTCTGCCCCCCCCCCCCTTTTTAAAGTGATCCAAAGGCATGTGTCTAAATCCTATGGGGCCTTAAATCCTCCAGCACAAAAAATACTGGCTGCCAGGACTTAAATTTTGTTCAAGTCATTTTCAGGTGTTTCAGTAGTATCTCACTTCTGCTATAGCTAATTAAAGTATGTTAAACTTCCGTTGACCAGATTTTGCACCTTAAGGAAATAATGTATTAGTTATATGGATAACATTGGCTTGTAAATAAAATAGGATAGCGTAGGATGTATTGCAGAAAATATAGTAAATTTACAAAGAGAACTAAATTTGTGATTTATTTTATTATCATTTCAGACATGCTTTCCAAAGAAATCAAGAGTTTCAAGTGCCTATTATGCCTAATGTCAGTTTTGTTGATTCGGATTTTCAAGAGGATGAGGAGATGGATGATATTTTGGATATGCTGGAAGAGTCTATGAGTTCCAATGAAGACTTAAGAAACAATATACCCCCCGAGTTTAATATATGTCAAACATTAGATAGTCTAAGATTCAAAAACCCTGTCAATGCTATACAAGAAGAAACTAACAATGCCATTGACCTTTTATATGGAAATCTGCAGGATGCCAAGGAATTTTGTTCTGCAATATTTACCATCACTTCTTCAATAATGAAGGATTTAAAGATAAATGAGAATGATCCCAAACCAGTGGCTGCAGATAAACTTGCCAAATTCTACAAGCACCATAAAGAATATCAGTCATCAAAAAGTTATTTTGCTCTTGTACAGTTGGTGTTCTTTGAAGTATACAGAACACAAGATGAAGCAATATCACAACAAGTTATGTCCCATATTGCTTTCAACTTGTCTGTCACAATAAGAAAGTTCCTCCTGAGTGATAAAAAGAAGTTTTACAAGATTGGAGAAGGAAATAGACAGAAGAGGGTTGCTAATGACGAAAGTTATGGAAAGGTTATATATGTTGGTGGTTACTGAATTGCTTCATTAAGATTCCATTACAGAAAGAACAGAAATATTCATTGCTTCAAAACTGGGTCTGTAAACCAACAAAAATACAATGAGGCTGTAAACAAACTGGAAATTTTAGATGGACTTAGTTTAAGTGAACTTTCTGTACAGCTTACAACAGAATTCCCAGAGTCACTTATTGAGACTGCATCAAGGCAATGTGAATCAAGAGGTCTTACAAATATATCTGATGCATTGTTCAAATTTTTCCTGTCTCTTTGTCAAAAATTCTTCATTTATTAATTGACAAGAACATAAACTTGCATGCAGAGGCATTTTTTCAGCATTGCATATCATCTATAACAAATGATGTGAACTTGTATAAAGAATTTGTTGAATGTGTACCAAAAAATCCTGAGGAGGAATTCATGTTTAATGATGTTGAGCCATTAATGTCTGATTTGTTGTGCAAAGTTTGCTGTATTGAAGAAATATATGTGGAAATTGTGAAGAAATTTCCCATGGTTATGTTCAAATAATTTATGAAAGACTTTTTAAGATGTCAGGCTGTAGAGAAAAAGATGGCCCATCGAAAACAAATTCTAGTGTCAAAGAAGAAAAGTGCAGGTATTAAAGTGAACTTTGATTTCATTATGCAAGACACATCATCAGGAAAATCAGTTTCACACTCTCTTCTAAAATCAGACACAAATTTGCTGGAGAACATGAAGAAGACAGAATTGTCTCGCCTTTGCCCCGTCTACAGTTGTACAACTAATGCGAGAGATAGTAAACAAGATTTGATTGTAAACTAAAAACTGCAATTAAGAAATCAGATAAGATGCTATTCTGTGAAAGACTTTCAGCAGAAAAGGAAAAGGTGCAGGTTGATGATGATACCCCTGGCCCAAGTAAAAAACTGCTGCTAGAGGAACGAATGGATTTGAAATCCTCTGCTAGTGCTACATCATGCTCAGTTTGTCAGAAAGTAGAAGGTCACAAAGACTGGATTCATTGTGTTATTTGTGATACCTGGATACTTAGAAACTGTGCTGGACTGAGTAATTATTTTAAGTGGAAATCTGCTTCCAAAAACTCTTCAAAGTTTTCCTGTCTGAACTGCAAAAACATTTAATATCAATTAACCATGTACATGTAGTTTAATTTGATTGATGTAGTGAATTCAGACGCCGGGAGGGGTCTAATTCTTAGGCCATTTTTGACTGAAATCAGCAAGGTTTTTTTAAATTAATTATGTATAATTATTATCCTAATAAAACACTTGATATTATGACCTGCAAGGGAAATTGTCACATACAATTCTTATATGTAGTAGTTTTTTTTAAAAAAAAATATCTTTTTATTAAATATAAGACATGGTAAAATAATTCATTATCTATTTCATATTTTAATTTTGTGTATTTGTGTTTGGGGCCAATGTTAACTTGACAAGCAAAAAAAAAAAAGTGTGTATGTTAAAAGGGGTGGGATCATCAGGTGTTATTATTGTCTGTTCATAAAAAAATATAAGCCCATAATAATATGATTCATTCAGGACTATTATATTAAATATACTGGCAATATTTTAGTGCCACTATCAGTTCCAACAGGTTTATTAATTAGTTTATTTGTTTACAAAAAACAGGATTTTTTATAAGGATCTGTATAGGGTGAAATTTTAAACCCCATTTCCAATGCTGAAAATCAGGTTTTCCCCAATTTCTGCTTAAAAAGTCCAAAACAATGAACAAGTTTAAGTGTAAGCAATAAGTAAACCTTTTTTTCATATTGAAAGCCAAAAAGGAGCATAACATTGTTTTGAAAGGGGGCGGAGAAAACATTTCAACTTACCTGAAAAAAGGTCAAAAAGGAAATTTTAAAAAAATGGCCCAGACTCAAAAGTCCAATTTATTTTTTTGCTTACATTTTAAGGGGGGGGGGGGGGG
>PRKT01000008.1:2570264-2616089 GCA_003671525.1 Saccostrea glomerata
AAAAAAAAAAAATTAATTGCATGAACAATGTACATGATGAACCATTCCAGCTTCATCTTAGCTACTTACAGAATTTGAAAAGGTCTTGCCTGCATTATACTACATCTCAAACCATGCCAGCTTCTTCTAGCTACTTACTGAATTTTATATATGGTCTTTTCTGTATCAAACTAAAGCTCAAACCTTATCAGCTTCTTCAAGCTGTTTACAGAACTTGTAAAGGCCTTGTCTGCATCATACTACATCTCAGACCACGCCAGCTTCTTCAAACTACTTACAGAACTTGAAAAGGGCCTTGTCTGCATCATACTATATCTCAGAGCATGCCAGCTTCTTCAAGCTACATGTACTTACAGAATTTGAAAAGGTCTTGCCTGCATCATAATACATCTCAAACCATGCCAGCTTCTTCTAGCTACTTACTGAATTTTATATATGGTCTATTCTGTATCAACTTCAGCTCAAACCTTGTCAGCTTCTTCAAACTACTTACAAAACTTGTAAAGGGCCTTGTCTGCATCATAATACATCTCAGATCATGCTAGCTTCTTCAAACTACTTACAGAACTTGTAAAGGATCTTGTCTGCATCATAATACATCTCAGATCATGCCAGCTTCTTCAAACTACTTACAGAACGTGTAAATGATCTTGTCTGCATCATACTACATCTCAGACCACGCCAGCTTCTTCAAGCGACTTACAGAACTTGAAAAGGGCCTTGTCTTCATCATACTACATCTCAGACCATGCCAGCTTCTTCAAACTACTTCAGAACTGGTAAAGGGTCTTATCTGCATCATACTACATCTCAGACCATGCCAGCTTCTTCAAGCTACTTACAGAACTTGAAAAGGGCCTTGTCTTCATCATACTACATCTCAGACCATTCCAGCTTCTTCAAGCTATAAAAGTTTTATTGAATAAAAACTTTAACTAACATAAAACGATGTTTCATCATTTTTTCGAGTTAATATCAGGAACTATATATTCAATTTACACTATTTCCAAGATTTGAAAACAGCTTCAGATCCATGAATTAGCTATATGCAGTTCTATGCATCGTGTGTCACAGTACAATGTAGAATTGTAAATTGTAGAACTTTTCGAACCATATTATAAAGAAGTTCAAATACATTTAGCTTCCAAAATAGTGCGTCTCGTAACTATGAATTAGAAAGTCATTTCTGTTCATAATTCCTATATACCAAATTCTAACCCATCGTCATATAGATAAAAATTATATATATGTACCAGGTACGTACATTTATTAATTACAACCGTGACTATACCAGAATTATACTAATTCTCAAGAAACACGTTTTTTTTTTTAACTAAGCTAAATTCAAGCTGAAAAGCGGACATAAATCTGTGTCCAAATGCTTACCAGATTCTCTGTTCTACGCGTACCTCTATCTACTGTTAGAGTCGTAGCCGTAGCTTACATATAGTCGTAAGGTCTATGAGGCTTAGAAACAATGAAAGATAGACGTTGACAAACGTTTTAATCACTCAAGCTTTCAGAAATTACAATTTACACAATGAAATTATTTGTTGCCTAAATGTGAAAAAGACAGAGGGTGCCTAAATGGTCCCCATTATCTTATCGTTAATAATATAAACAGTGTTTAAAATTCAAATGTTACTTTTATACTTTCGTTCTCTCTGTGAGAAAGTCGCGAAAAAGAAATTACCAGATTGTAGCTGCACCTTCAAATGTGCCAATTTACCTCCACATGGAGTCCACAGAAATGCCCAGAACCTCGGCTCTGTTTGTTTGTCATAATCAGCAACTGTTTCTGCATAAAGCTAGGCTCGTCTAGTATAGACTGATTTCTATCTCCGATCTAAGCGAACATAAGTCTGTTGCAATGTAGCAGCGAACTTCGAATAACTTTAGACACCCGAAAATCTACCTTAATACGTGACTGAATCATGCGTAGCACGGATTCAACCTATTCACCCGTAAACAAATACTACAGTAAACAACCAATCGATCTCCTTTACCGTTGGACTTAATCTGCATACATAACAAACACACGTGTTTTACCATAACTTTTATAAATATATATATATCGGTAAGGCAATCCTCCTTTAAATGTGCCAACCCGGAAGTAAAAGTATGTTTGTTGATAGACGGTGACTATGAAGCGATAGGTAAGTTTTTTTAATCATTAGCTTTGAATTGATAATATTGAATTGATCTTTCCCTTTATTTTCGAAAACTTTGTGAATTTGTGCCAAAAACGAGCTTAAAAAGTAGCCGGTGTACGTGTCTGTAAATGATCGTAGTAAAAAAATGTATAAAATGGAATATTGATATTTTTCGTTACATATTTGTTATTCATCACTTTAGATTTGTTTAGTTGTTTGCTGAAAGCATCTTTTTCAAGAAATAATCATTATAATTGATAGGAGGTATTTGCTTGTGGAACGCAAAAAAGGGTGTTGCTAAAACGTTTAAATACCCGCAACGCTGTTCTTTCAATTCATTAACTAGGATATTTATTTCTTGTAGATATCGCTTACTTTATCGGTGCTACTCACCATGGAAGTAAAGTTGATGGTAAGTTTTTTTCCCGAGTTTTTTAAAAAATCTTTTCCCTGGTAGGACGATATACGGAAACGTGCTATACTGTTATTTATACATGTATGTATATGGTAGAGAACCATTTCAATATAATTTATTTTCAAGCTTAGTAAAATTAAAACTTAAGTTAAATTCGTATAAAATTTTAAATCTTGAAGGTGTAAAGGCTTTATTTCCTAAAGGCCTAGGTATCAAATTGCAGTTGACATTGTGTTATTTCCGGATGTCGTTAATCCTATAACTTCTGGTCGTGCGACCAAATTGAATTAAATGCTTATATTTACGTCCTCAAGTTTACTCTCTTCATTATTGTAAATTTCGTTCTTTATCATGTATATATACATGTATCGCGCATTTCGTAACTGGTACGCTAAGTAACGCAAATGGATATATTGAGAGGAGTGTTGCAACCACTACTGAAATAACGACCACTATTGAAATAATTATTTCAAAAGTGGTTAAGAGTGAATTTCAATAACAAACATAGGTAATAACCACTATTGAAATACGACCACTATTGAAATAATTATATCAATAGTGGTTGAGAGTACATTTCAATAACAAATATAGGTAATAACAACTATTGAAAAACGACCACTATTGAAATAATTATTTCAATAGTGGTTGAGAGTACATTTCAATAGGTTTCAACCACTATTGAAATACGAGCACTACTGAAATGATTATTTTATAGTGGATGAGAGTACATTTCAATGTAATAACCATTCATTAACTCATTAGGTTTCAAACACTATTGAAATACTTTCAGTATTGAAAGAAAAGTTTCAACGCGTCAACAACTTCTGAAATATTTATTTCAATATAAATTGGATTCATTGTTTAATGCATGAAATCAATGATTTAATCCATATTGAAATCTTTATTTCAAAAGTTAACATTGTTTCAGTAGTGGTTGCAACCTATGTTTGTTATTGAAATTAATCTCGCCCACTATTGATATAATTATTTCAATAGTGGTCGTATTTCAATAGTGGTTATGACCTATGTTTGATATTGAAAGCATATTTACATTCAAATTAAATATACACTACTAACATTTGACTTCTTGAGGCTACTCGACTAACTAACAGTCCAGCATGTTGAGCAGGTATAATTTGGAGGGGAGCCTGAAAGGAAGCTGTAGTCTTTATATAGACTTCTAGTGACTCCGGGAGGGTCGAAAACGCACATCACACTTTGTATTCCACCTTCCAGTGACAAGGTTTTGTGTGTTTTATAGGGTAATGAATATTTTAGATTCCTGTAATTGACTTAATAAAGAAAATCTTATACACTGTAAAAATGTTTAAATGTATTACTTTAAGTCATGTGTGAGGTAGCTTGAACTAAATCATTTATAAGGAGAAAAGGAGTCATTAATAAAATAAACATTTGTAAGTCAGACTGTATAACATATATTAAAAAAAAAAAATCTAAATGGCTATGTTTAATTTGTAAACTTAAATACACCTTAGTGGTGTCTTCTACCTATTCCCACTTTTTAAAAATCTTAATTCCACCTATTCCAACTTGCAAATAACAATAGATGTTTAGATAGTTAATATGTTTTTACATCAACTTGACTAATTACATCTGCTCTTTAGATTAACCTGTATTTTGTACTTTTTTAAGCAGAAAATAATGAATACATCTATGTGGAAATATGATTTATTTCGGCTTTTTGAAATAATAAAAAGGATTTACAAGAAAAAGCAACTTAATATCTTAATTTAAGAAATTAAAATAAAAAGATTTATTGAAAAAAAAATTCAAAAAGGTAGGTTTTAGACTGAATTTATTAACGGAGAAAAAAATATAATTTAATTCTATTAAAAATCCATTTTTTCTTTCAAATATTAGTAAAAAGTCTCATTTATGATTTAATAAAGCAAATATACCTGTCCTCTATTCCTACAGGTGTTTAAGTACAGGTCTCTGTAAAAATCAGACAAAAGGTGAATCATGAGGGTTCTCAGAATTCGATGATTTTTCACAGGTTTCTCTTGCACTATTAACCACGTATGTAAAATGAAAATTATTTTGGGTCCTGGTTACTATGGAAACATGGCCAAAGAAATTTTCCCTAGCAACCAGTCATTTTTCCATGTGGATGGACAAATATATCACTAAACTTAGAGGCTTGTATTTGAATGTGAATACTACCAGATCTGTTCTTAAATAATGTTATCATAAAGATAAACATTTCAAATGATAAAACCATGTAATACATAGAATTTTTATTTCAAGATATTTCTTTTAGGGGCGATGGAAGATATGCATGTTTTGCCTTTTTTGCTGATTCAGCATTTTTGTTAATTTGGGCAATTTTCATTGCCGTATATCTCAAACTTCTGGCATAATGCAAGAGTATGGTATATTTTACATAAAGGCAGAGGAATATACTTTTTGGAATTTAAATTCAAAAACGTGTTTTTTTTAATATTTACAATTGGTTGCCTAGCAACAAAAATGGATGTTTTGATTAAGAGAAAGAGACAAATTATCAAATGTGCGAGTTATTTATGGAATTAAATCTTATCAGTGGATAGCAAAATCAAATTTTAAAGTTAAAACATATTTCTGAGACTTCTTTATGAATCCAGGAATATTTTGCAAATGCTAATCGCCATAGCAACAGAAAATTCCCCATAGCAACAAAGGAAATAAATCCTCTTTTGACATGCACTCATTTACAGATTTGATTATTTTGTCTAGAAATGATGACTTGGTGATTTTGATGAAATTTTCACCATAGGTGTGTCATGGTACAAAACTTGTAAATATTGTGTCGAAAGTTCCACACGTCCCCTCGGTTGCCATGGAGACGGATCTATTGAATTCGGCCATTTTTGGCCCCTTTTGACTAAATGAAAACATGAAAATTGAGGAAATGTAAATGGATATTTCTCGGTATCTAATACACTCTAACAAAAATCATTGGATCATTTGATTTTATAAACTTTTAAGGTACACAGGGCATATAATCGTTTATTCTAGAAATATTCCTCCTGGAAGAAAAAGGTTATGCAAACTGACATGGTTTCTGAAAATTTGAATAATGAGGAAATTGGCATTTTTTGATATCTTTGAGGCTAAATAACAAAAATTGTCCGCGAAAAATTTCCAATTCTCATGAGTGTTATTTACTTGAGAATTAGAAGTGTCATCTCATGAAATAGTATCGGTGGGCTTTTGATTCTATTTTTAGTAACATGTATCTATATACTGTAGATATATATTAGAAAAATGTGAAAAATCAAATTTGGAAAAGATTTAAATGTCATTGCTGTCTAAATAGGAGGTTTATTGTAAAATTTGATATGTTAATGACAATAGATGGACACCACTAGCTGGTGTGGACAATGGTTGAGGGGGATTCCCATTTCTAGTTTTAGTATCAGGTGCCTAAATATAGAAATGTCTCTGAATATTAGGAAAAACGTGTTTTATGCTAATGGGGAGTCTCATGGAAAAAGTCTTAACAAATATAGTTTTCTACAATATGCCTACCAAATGAACATGTGTTTGTACAATTATTGATACAATACTGCAGATGGACTCTCGTTTCTTTTCATAGCAACAATGTCTGAAAATAGATTCCTCGAATAATCGAGTAAATGTAGGTTATAGCACTTTTTCAGGCACTTTTAAGGTGTCATTGCTGCATAATTAGGAAGTATATGGTGAATTTGAAATGTAAATGGCAATAGCTTAACACCACTTACTGGGGTGGATAATAGTTGAAGGGGATTCCCATTTCAATTTTTAGCATCAGGTGCCTAAATATAGATATGTCTCTGAATATTAGGGAAAATGTTGTTTCACTTTTTAGGCACTTTTTAGATGGCAACTGCTGCATAATTAGGAAGTATATGATAAAATTAAGAGTTGTTAAGGGCAATAGCTGGACACCACTAGTTGGAATGAACAATGGTTGAGGGGGGTTCCTATATTTAATTTTAGTATTGAATGCCTAAATATTGATATGTCTCTGAATATTAGGCTTACAGGGTTTTCTCAGATTACTTTTGAAACCCTCTTGACTTTTGTGGAATTTGTGTTGTTATAAATAGAACTGGAAATCCTCATTGATTTTTTATATTACAGATATATACAAAGAACTGATAATCCTCATTGTGTTTATGCTTGTCATTTAATGGTTACTCGTACATATACTTGTCAGTCACATGGTTATTTTACTGGGAAAACACTTAAAATTTTCAATTGTCAACTTTCCTTACTTATGTCGCAATATACATGTACGTACCCTTATCACCTGCATATAGGGTTTTTATTTCACAATTAATTCGATACGTAGGAACATACTTTACCTTAGAAAATTTTTGAAAACGAGGCAAGCATTTGACAAACAAGTTTATGAAACAAGCATATGTACAGTTTCATTTGAAGTATCCCAATTTTAATGGTCGATACAATGATCTTTTCGGCAAATACAACCTATCATTAAGTCAAATGCTGACTGACGTTTTTCATTTTAATTGTTAGGCTGTTATCTACTCATTAAATTGTCTACAGAATTTTCTGGGTTATATCATGACAAGGAGCACACACCGGGTGTGATCAGTCGGCAGGGGATGCTGACTCCTATATGACACTTGATCCCACTGTTGATGTTTTTGGAGGTCTATGTTTGCTCTGCTCCCAATGTGCATTGTCCAAATGGACTTTGAGCTTGAATATTATTCGTTATCTCCATATTCCATTTCATTTTCACCATTCAATAAGTCTGCAAATTTATATTAATATCAATGATATCTCAAATAGTGCGAATTTACATAAAAGAAAATTAATTTTTAGACAATCGTTGCTAAAAAAGAATCCTGAGCCTGCCTTAAATAATATGTTAAGTGTTGTCTTTACAACTATTCCTGTTGTTAAATTATTGAAGATAGCAACATGTTTGTAATTTTTTTTAATGAAGCTTTTAGTATATGGAAAGGACAAGATAGGGTAACAGCCTAATCTGGTCCCTTATTTGATGTAAAAATCAGAACACTAGTAAAATGCTAATAGTTTGTAGTAATAAGAAGTTAAAATGCTGCTTGCTTTAAAACCAGCACTAATTTGCATTCAATGTTTACAATCAAGCTACTAAAGGATGCAGAAGTAGGCGTTTTCCCACATTTTCCCAATTCTGTTGGAATTTCGTCATATTTGAAGTATTTATCTCTTCGGAAAACATAGAACACAACCTTGTCTATCTGAGATTTTTACACATAAACTGCATCTGATACAAATGTATAAAATATATAAATTTGATAGATATTCAAGCTTTAGTTTTGTGTTTTCCATAAAAATGAGAAAAATCGAAAATTGGCCTATTAATGACTTCTCTGTGACATCTAATAGATGTGTTTCAAAACTTAAAATTAATACTCATTTAGTGGCAGAGGTGACAAGAGGTTTTTACGGATAGACCATAATTCTAGAAGACATCCAAAATCAGGGCTAGAAGACATCTAAAATCAGGGGCCAAAAAGTGTCGTACCTTTTTATATTTTAGCTCATGTACTAAGACGAATGAAAGGTTTATTTTTGTGCCGTAAATAGGAATTGGAATTCCTCCAAAACATTTTAAATTTCAGTCATTTCTTTCTTATGCTTGTCAGTCATATTATGTTTCTAATAAAAAGTATTCAAATTTTCTATCCATAATGTCTAAAACAGTGCAAGAATCTATATTTTCTTAATACTCCATGGTATTTATTTTTAGACAACTGTTGCTATAAAATGAAAAGAAAGTCCATCTTCACGGATGTGTCAAATATTAAATGCAGAGATGTTCTTGGTAATGACATATTATATACAGCAGTATATTTCATAAATACTTTTGTCAATGAAGCTCCTTATAATGGAAAATTGTCATTTTTCCTTCACTTGCTGAGATGTTTCTATATATAGATGGATGTGCTATAAATAGAAAAGGGAACCCCGTTCAGATATAATGTAGTGTGCACTTCACTAAGTAGTTTGGAAGTATTTGTCAGCTACACAACGTCTATAACAGTCTGTATTTTTTCTATCTTACATTGCCTGAAAAAGTGCAATCATCTACATTTTCTCGATTATTCAAGGAATCTATTTTTAGCTCTACTGGTCAGAGATCAGAAGAGCTTATGCGATAGTAATGCGTCCGTCGTCCGTCCATCTGTCTGTCTGTCCGTCTGTCTGTCTGTAAACAATTTTTCAAAATGCTACTCCTCCTACAGTTTTAATCTGATTTCAATATAATTTGGCACACAAGTAGACTACACTAAGATACATAATTCTGTGTATCGGTTTTTGATTTCGATGAACGGTGTTGCCGTGGTTACTAAAAATAGAAATTTCTGTGAAATTCTTTCAAAATGCTACTCCTTCTACAGTTTTAGTCTGATTTCAATATAACTTGGCACACAAGTAGACTACACTAAGATACATAATTCTGTATATCGGTTTTTGATTTTGACGAACGGTGTTGGCTTGGTTACTAAAAATAGAAATTTCTGTGAAATTCTTTCAAAATGCTACTCCAAATACAATTTTAGTCTGATTATAATATAAATGTGGCATGCAAGTAGACTGCACTCAGAACATAAAGAGACTTAATCAAGGATCATTTTCTATTTATTGCTGTTGAAAAGTTTCAATTTCCAACTGCTTAAGTACTTTTCTCTTCCTTTGCTATAAGTACAAACCAGTAGAGCTTCAGTCTCGACAGAGACTTCTGGTTTTAATTGTTGCCATAAAAAGAAACAGGAGTCCATCCAAAATATTATTGAAATTGTTGTACAAACACATGTTCATTTTGAAGGCATATTGTAGAAAACTTTATATTTCATAAGACTTTTCCGTGAGGCTTCCAGTTAACATAAAACTGCCATTTCCCCTAATATTCTGAGACATTTCTATATCTAGGCACCTGATACTAAAATAGGAATGGGAACTTTGCCTCAACCATTGTCCACACCAGCTAGTGGTGTCCAGCTATTGCCATTTACATCTCAAATTTTACAATATACTCTCTAATTATGGAGCAATGACATCTAAAAAGTGCCTGAAAAGTGCAATAACCACAGTTCTTGATTATTTGAAGAATCTATTTTTAGAATATTGTTGCTATAAAAAGAAACAAGAGTCCATCCTCAATATTGTATCATTTATTGTACAAATACATGCTCATTTTGAAGGCATATTGTAGATAACTTTATATTTTTTAAGAGGTTTTCCAATTATTAAACCAGAAGTTTCTGTCGAGACTGAATCTCTACTTGTTTGTACTTATAGCAAAGGAAGAGAAAAATACTTAAGCAGTTGGGAATTGAAACTTTATAACAGCAATAAATAGAATAATTATCCTTGATTAAGTCTTCTATGTTCTTAGTGTAGTCTACTTGCATGCCACATTATATTATAATCAGACTAAAACTTTTGTGTGGTATTTCGAAAGTATTAAACAGAAATTTCTATTTTTAGTAACCAAGGCAATGATGTTCATCGAAGTCTAAAACTGATACACAGAATTGTGTATCTTAGTGTAGTCTACTTGTGTGCCAACTTACATTGAAATCAGTCCAAAACTGTAGGAGATGTAGCATTTTAAAAGAATTTCACAGAAATTTCTATTAGCAACACTGTTCATCGAAATCAAAAACCGATACAAAGAATTGTGTATCTTAGTGAAGTCTACTTGTGTGCCAAGTTATATTGAAATCAGTCCAAAACTGTAGGAGGAGTAGCATTTTGAAAGAATTTTACAGAAATTTCTATTTTTAGTAACCACGTTCATAGAAATCAAATACCGATATACAGAATTATGTATCTTAATGTAGTCTACTTGTGTGCCAACTTATATTGAAATCAGTCCAAAACTGTAGGAGGAGTAGCATTTTGAGAGAATTTCACGGAAATTTCTATTTTTAGTAACCACGCCAACACCGTTCATCGAAATCAAAAACCGATATACAAAATTATGTATCTTAGTGTAGTCTACTTGTGTGCAAAGTTATATTGAAATCAGTCCAAAATTGTAGGAGGAGTAGCATTTTGAAAGAATTTCACAGAAATTTCTATTTTTAGTAACCACGGCAACACCGTTCATCAAAATCAAAAACCAATATACAGAATTATGTATCTTAGTGTAATCTACTTGTGTGCAAAGTTATATTGAAATTTGACCAAAACTGTAGGAGGAGTAGTATTTTGAAAGAATTTCACAGAAATTTCTATTTTTAGTAACCACGGCAACACCGTTCATCGAAATCAAAAACCGATACACAGAATTATGTATCTTAGTGTAGTCTACTAGTGTGCCAAATTATATTGAAATTAGACCAAAACTGTAGGAGGAGTAGCATTTTCAAAAATTGTTTACAGACAGACGGACAGCTAGACGGACAGACAGACAGACGGACAGACGGACGCCGGACGCATTACTATCGCTTAAGCTCTTCTGGTCTCTGACCAGTAGAGCTAAAACCTGCCATTTCCCCTAATATTCAGACATATCTTTATTTAGGCACCTGATGCTAAAAATAGAAATGGGAATCCCCCTCAACCATTGTCCACACCAGTAAGTGGTGTCCAGCTTTTGTTATTTACATCTCAAATTTACCAAAAAATTGCCTGAAAAAGTGAAATAAGCTACATTTACTTGATTATTCGAGGAATCCATGTTCAGACATTGTTGCTATGAAAAGAAATGAGAGTCCATCTGTAGTATTGTATCAATAATTGTACAAACACATGTTCATTTAAAAGGCATATTGTAGAAAACTATATTTGCTAAGACTTTTTCCATGAGACTCTCCATTAGCATAAAACTGCCATTTTTCCTAATATTCAGAGACATTTCTATATTTAGGCACCTGATACTAAAACTAGAAATGGGAATCCCCCTCAACCATTGTCCACACCAGCTAGTGGTGTCCAGCTATTGTCATTAACATATCAAATTAAATTTTACAATATACCTCCTATTTAGGCAGCAATGACATTTAATCTTTTCCAAATTTGATTTTTCACATTTTTCTAAAATATATCTACTGTATATCGATACATGTTACTAAAAATAGAATCAAAAGCCCACAGATATTATTTCATGAGATGACACTTCTAATTCTCAAGTAAATAACACACATGAGAATTGGAAATTTTTCGCGGACAATTTTTGTTATTTAGCCTCAAAGATCTCAAAAAGTGCCAATTTCCTCATTTTTCAAATTTTCAGAAACCATGTCAGTTTGCATGACCTTTTTCTTCCAGGAGGAATATTTCTAGAGTAAACAATTATATGCCCTGTGTACCTTAAAAGTTAATAATATCAAATGATCCAATAATTTTTGTTAGAGTGTATTAGATATCGAAAAATATCCATTTACATTTCCTCAATTTTCATGTTTTCATTTAGTCAAAAAAGGGGCCAAAATGGCCGAATTCAATGGATCCGTCTCCATGGCAACCGAGGGCACTTGTGGAACTTTCGACACAATATTTACAAGTTTTGTACCTTGACACACCTACATGTATGGTTAAAATTTCATCAAAATCACCAAGTCATCATTTCTAGACAAAATAATCAAATCTGTAAATGAGTGCATGTCAAAAGTGGATTTATTTCCTTTGTTGCTTTGAAATATGTGATTTTCAGGCAAAAAAAGGTGTAAATTTGACCTTGACTTCTTTAATATATTTTCATTTTTTGGAAAAGTTTGTAGAGGGCAGGTGTAAAACTTAGTCTAAAAATATAAATTAAGACCTATATTAGATATTTTTAGCAATATTAAAACGGAAATTATTCTCCGAGTAAAAGTATGCGAGTCTAAATTTCCATTACTTTAAATTTTATAAATGTGCAGATTTGCAGAATTTTCTGCTAAATATCCTTCCACCAAAAGAAATAGTCCCTCATAAATCTTGCTTCTCTGTAGATTTTTGAGCAGTGTTTTCATTGAATGTTTAAAAATTTACATTTCTTGAATTTAAATATGTTATAAAAATTGTATTTTAAAAAGTAGTTTTGAAGTAAAAGCTTCTGCGTGAACTTTTCTGAAAAGCTGACGAGTGACTTACCTTAAGAACCCCTCTGGTAGTATTCACTTTCAAATACAAGCCTCTAAGTCTAGTGAACATGGAAAAATGACGTTGCTAGGGAAAATTTCCTTGGCCATGTTTCCATAGAAACCAGGACACAAAATAAATGTCATTTTACATACGTGGTTAATAGTGCAAGAGAAACCGATGTGTGAAAAATCATCGAATTCTGAGAACCCTCATGATTCACTTTTATACACATAATTTCTGATTCTTACAGAGATCCGTACTTAATCATTGTTTGTACAGCAATTATATGTTTTCATAGTTAATTATTTGTTTACACAAAAATTCTACCTATTCCCACACAAAATCGTACTCTTTTCTACCTGATTTTCAAAACGTGGGAATAGGTAGAAAAATGGGAATAGGTTTTCTGTCTGGTTTATTTAATTCCTGATTTTTTTCACTCAGTCATTTCATTGAAAATCCTGCATAATTACTGTGTATTGTTTATGGACTTATATATAATACTGATATTTGATTTCTCATTGATAATAATAATGTGACTTTATCTTTCTAAATGCCATAATCCAGCTAAAGTAGTTATTTTCTAGGTATTTTTTTGCTTTATCCCTGGGATTGCTGTACCGGACAAGCAGAATACGACCTGTCTGTATAATGTGAGGTGAGTAAGTCGAACACCTGAAAAAATGCTTGTAACCCTAATAATTGGATACCCTGTACAACCAGTCTGTAAATCAAGTAAAAGACCATTAAGAAAATAGTGATTCGTAGCACGGTCGAAATTTAAATTAATCAGACCCATGGAATATAGGGATACCCTAGCCCAATTCCAGGGGTGTGGAGAACGAACTGCGATCGTGCTGTTAAATCAAGGCAAAAAAGCAAATCACAAATTAGGCATAAACATAGTCCTTCAGTGAAATCAGGTGCCTATAAGGAATAAGCATCGATCCACCGGTAACATCTACATTTAACATCACTACCATGAGCCTTGTGTATTTGACCAGATTAAAGGAGTAATCCATAAATACTCTAGAAATACTTTTTTCCGCGTGTTATTAATTTACGCTATGTACGCGGTCACAAATTTTCCGCGGAAATTTGTCCACGCGTTCTTAATATAAATGTAAGGCACATAGTGGCAGTCTAGGAAATCCGCGTAATATTCTACACGCGGATTAAACAGAAATTGAGATTTCGCGGAATTATGACCCCGTGGAAAAAAGTACTTCTACGGTAGTCAAATTGATATAAAACAACGTCCTCTCATTTATAGGGAACAGTTATTTATAATACAAAACTACAAAAGAATATTTCTAAACAAGGCTAGAATAAGGATTTTAAAATATATGAAAGACGCTTATTAAATGGAATTGTTGAAAACAAGGAAACATCAACTTATTTATCAACAACCTGTCCTTCAAATCGCTCTTATGTACTGGATATTACGTTACCAGACGTAGAAACCATATGCAATTTAAGCAAGTGATACTAGATTGTTGATAATAAATAGATAAAATTGACGATGGAATAGCTGAAATTATTCCAGTTGTTATACCCCACGCAACTAGTTGCGGGAGGTATAATGTTTTTGACCCGTCCGTCAGTCAGTCAGTCAGTCAGTCAGTCAGTCCTCTTTTTTTGTAAGCGCAACTCCTCATAAACCGCTGCACAGAATTTCGTCAAACTTTGCAGGTATTTAGGACACAATATGTTGATGTGCAAATTACCAGGAAATTCCGATTCCATCATTTTTTCCGGGAATTTCCGTACTTTTTAACTTAGGTTTTTGGCCATACCTTTTATATAGAGATGAACAGTTTGTCAGCGCAACTCCTCATAAACCACTGCACAGAATTTCGTTACACTTTGCAGATATTTAGGACACAATATGTAGATGTGCATATTACCAGGAAATTCCGATTCCTTTTTTTTCCGGGAATTTGCACACTTTCCAACTTAGACATTTTGGCCATATTTTGAATATACAGATGAACAGTATGTCAGCACCACTCCTCTTAAACTGTTGTATATACATAGTTTCGTCAACCTTTGCAGATATTTAGGACAAATTCCTCCTTTTTGATCTATACTATGTATTTAAAGTGCACTGTGCCTTTCATTATATTACCGTCAAGTTTTGGTGGAGCGTGGGGTATGTAAGCTAGCTCACTTTTTCTTTCATTTTATAATTAAGTTGTTAATCGTCTTTAAGCTTGTATTGTCACGTCAGTAATACATATAAGTGCGAAATATAGGGGTAACAGACTTTGTCTTTTGTTTTTGACATCTTCAATATATCGAGTTCATTTAACTTCAACGAAAATAACTGTTGTATTTAGAGAAAACGTCGATATTTCAAATTCTTAAATTTAATCTAAGTCAAGAATGATCCTCTTCCAAAGTTTTGTTTTTAAAATTAAAGCTTTGTAAAGGGTTTTGAGTAAATTCTGCTTCATAAAAAAAATAAACAGACCCCAAGACCATAAGCTGAGAACAGACATAAGTCAAAAGTTTGTTTGATTTTTGATATCTTGAGTATCATTTAACATACTAAGTATTTTCCTTAAAATTTGCAATTCTCTTTAATTATCAAAATTATTGCAAAACTTATTATGTTTTTGAAATTTTTACTTAAGGCTGTTCTACGTTAATGATCTTGAGTGTTTTACTTCTTGAAGATGGACATGCCTATATTACATAAATATATGCGATATTTATGTTCTGTGACTTGAACTCATATACTTGCACAATTATTTTTCAGCGTATCGGAGGAATCAGTCACTTCTGTCATGGGTCAATGCTCGAGAACTACGACCACGGGGTGGTTTTGGCGGAGAAGAGATGTAAAAAGGCAAATATTCCTTTCATGAATCATTGAGATTTACTTCACAAAATATTTAATATCATTTCTCTGCTGCTCATTTGCTGTGCTCGTTCTGAAAACTAGCGAACACTGCGTGCATTAAGAAATAAAGTACGCGTTTTCGTGAATAACATGAACAAGGGTTTAAAGGGATAAATGCAGTTTTACACACACTTTATATGCAAAATACATGTCTAATGTAAATACTTGGGATGTAAATACGCGTTGGTCATGTGATCAAATCATGAAATCCCATAAACCCAGAAGGGCTTTATGGTATAGACTTGATCACATGCTGAGCATCCCTTTCTGACCGGTCACACCCACCGTGTGCTTCTTGTCATGACAAGAAAAAAAAACAAAAAATCCATCGTTAATTCAGTGTATAAATAATGCACTTACAATTAGTGTGAAAATGCATACAATAAACTGCATGGTTACTGATGCATATTTCAGTTCCATGTTGCGTAGATTTCATGTAAGTATCTCGTCAGAATTTTAAGCAGAGTGTCAAGGAAATGACGTACTCTCCAAATAAAAATTCACATTAAATAATCTCTTTGGAGTAAGACCACCACTCAGTCTAATTACTGCAGGACATCCTTTACTGTTGGATACCATGTACCCCTGAATAGGAGATTGACCTAGAATGGAACATTTACTGAAACCCGCAATAAACCTCTGTAAGTTCTGGAATCCAGTGTATATGTATGATGATTCATATTGATTTTGATTGTTTGGAATATTGAGAAAGAGAAAAGACAACTGACTTATGGTTAAGAGCTGAAAATCGTCATGTTATAGGGTAATTTTTTTCAGATTAAAGGGTTAACTTTACGGATTAAAGTGCAAAATGTGCAGATTTATGTGTTGAAAATAAAAAAAGTGATAATTTTCACAAATACGCTCGTAAATACTTTGATCGATATAATGACCATGTCAGCAAGTACAATTTATCATTGAGTCAAATGCTGACTGTTGTTTTTCATACTAATTGTTACACACTGAATTGACGACGGATTTTCCATTCATTTCCCGATCATGATAAGGAGCACACGGCGGGTGTTACCGGTCGGCGGGGGTGCACATTCCTCTATGGCACCTGATCCACCCTCCTAAGTTTTGGAGATCGGTGTTTGCTCTACTTCTATTTTTTATCGTTCAGTGGACTTTTGAGCTTGAATATTGTTCGTTATCTCCATATGTTTCACTTCTGTAGATATATTATTCTATTGCATAATTTTTTTTTAAAAAACTAAACACAACCTTTAAATTTTCAGATATTCTTACTGTGTGAAGACAAGAACAACAATTAATTCCATTACTCGTCAGACCTATGGATGTTGTGAGGGGTACCAAAACGACACTGGCATATGCACAAAAAGTACATTTTAAAAAAAAATTCTTTCATAAACAATATAATATATTATACAAATATAAAGTATAGTGTTATTTAAGGCATTGTTACATGTGCATCCAAACAATTACCGGTATTACAGAATATCATAATTACAAGAGGTCCATGGGCCACATCGTTTACCTGAGCACATCCGCTAGGAAAAAGCACAAATAATTTCAGTATTGAAAAGATAAGTCGTGCATGTAATTTTTTGTATTACCTATTACTTGATGATGCCTCCATATCAATTACTGTTCCTGAAAAAAAAGAGTTTTAGGTCACCTAAGTAACTCAGGTGACCTATTGCTATCCGTTGTATGTTAACATTTGAACATTTCAGCTTTTTCTCTGAAACCACTTAACCAATTTCAACCAATTTGGTATACAGCATCTACGGCTGAAGGGGAACAAAAATTGTGAATTTTATGGCCCCCGGGGCCTGAAGGGTGGGCCAAAACCACTAAAATTATTGCAATCGTTAAAAATGTTCTTCTTTACTTCTGGACATCAAGCAGTCAAACTGTTGGCATGAATGTAATGAGCATTGAGTCCTCTACCAAAATTGTGAATTCATTGCCCAAGGGTCAGGGGTTCTTGTGCTAGGGCGGGGCTATATAGATTATATAGTGAAAATGCATTATTTCTTTGAAAATCTTCTTCTCTGCTCTTTGGTATTAAGTAAACTAACTAAGTACATATTTATTATGAGAAAGAGTGCCACTTCCAAAATTGTGAATTTTATAGCCCCAGGGTCAGGGGTTCTGGTGTTAGGGCGGGGCTCAATTGATTATATAGTGAAAATGCATTAATTCTTTGAAAATCTTCTCTGCTTCTGGGTATCAAATAAACTAACTAAGTACATAGTTATGATGAGAAAGAGTTCCTCTTCCAAAATTGTAAATTTTATTGCCCCAGGGTCAGGGGTTCTACTGTTAAGGCGGGGCTCTATTGATCATATAGTGAAAATGCATTTATACTTTGAACTTGGTATTAAATAAACTTACTAAGCACATAGTTATGATGAGAAAGAGTGCCACTTCCAAAATTGTGAATTTTATGGCCCTAGGGTCAGGGGTTCTGGTGTTAGGGTGGGGCTCTATTGATTATATAGTGAAAATGCATTATTCTTTGAAAATCCTGTTCTCTGCTTCTGGGTATTAAATAAACTAACTAAGTACATAGCTACGATGGGAAAGAGTGCCTCTTCCAAAATTATGAATTTTATGGCCCCATGATCAGGGTATCTGGTATTAGGGCTGGGCTCTATTGATTATCTAGTGAAAATGCATTAATTCTTTGAAAATCTATTCCTTTGCTCCTGGGTTTTATACCAATGATCCAAGTATATATATATTTGTGACGAAGAAAGGTGCATCTAGCAAAATTGGTATTTTTGAAAATAAATTAATGCTTTGAAATCTGCACTTTAGTATTAATCAACCATTTTATGATAAATTCGCAAAATTTTGAAATATGTGGCACCAGGGTCAGTGGTTTCTTTTGGGTGAGGTGCACAACTGGTTATAAAGTGGAAGTGCATTTTCTCTTTGTTACTGTGATCTACCTCTGTTTATTAAGTAAATAGAGTAAGCATGCTAAGTTTATAATTATGATAAGCAATGGTGCCTCTTTCAAAATTTTGTATTGTGAATTTCATGGCCTCTGGGGGTAAAACACAAACCAATTTTAATTATTTGAAAGTTGTTACACGATACTCAGGTGACCTATAAGGCCCGTGGGCCTGTTGTTAAAGATTTTCTTCCTATATATTACTTAGTTAAGGGACTCCGACCCTCAGCCAGGAAGGACAACTCTTTAATTTATAATTTAATTAAAAAAGTCTTAAAATTTAATCTTTCAAGCAACAATTTTCATTATATGCTTCTCAATGTGCTTCAAGGTTCTTTGAACTTCACAGAAAGGTCTAATTAAAAGTAGAAATTTTTATCCCGAAAAAGCATTTTTAGATACCAATGTTTATTAACATATGAAATTAGAAGTAATTTATGTAGCTTTGCAAAGTTTTAAATTTTAAAATACGTTCATCCAATTTTTACCACATCTTAGTTATCTCCGATTCAAAAGCGGGAGGGTATATAGTAATCGGGATGTCCGTAGGTCTTTTACGCTTTGGGGTACTCATCTCTTATCTGCAACTCCTCTAACATCACTTTTATGAAATGTGATGAAACTCTCACAGAATCTTTATTGCATATTGCAATTTAGCTGCAGATCTGTAGCGTTATGGTTTTATATATCTGTCTCTGACCGAGCTGCAGATCTGTAGCGTTATGGTTTTATATATTTGTTTTTGACCATAACGCTACAGATCCCGTAATGCAAAAAAAGGTGTAATTTACGGCGCAATATTTTTTGCGCATTTTTTGGGAGAATTTCTCCACTTTCTAGCATAAGTCAATCAACTACTTTTCACTCCCTAATTCTAGACACATTCTGTAGCCAATATATATATTTTATCCACCTCACAACCATTTATTGTTGTCTCTACAGACAATAAACTCACTTGAAGTGAATTTTCAGCAATCTACCAAATCCTTTTAATCAAACGAGTTTATCACTTGCAGAGACGGTTGGAAGATGGATAAAATATACATATTGGCTACAGAATATCTCTAGAGTTAGGGAGTGAAAGGCAGTTAATTGACCGATATTAGAAAGTGGAGAAAGTGCGCAAAAAATATTGCACCGTAAATTGCACCCTTTTTGCATTACTGGATCTGTAGCGTTATGGTCAAAGACAAATATATAAAACCATAACGCTACAGATCTGCAGCTATTTGCAATTGTGCACCTCCTATTTTTATTTTTTTTGATCCGACACATGTTTTCGATTTCCCATAGCAAAATATGGGCACTGTCATTATATGCATATGGGAGGCGGAAAGACTCATTTATATAGTGAGCTCATTGCTCACAGAACTTCTAGTTTGAACAAACTTGAATTCCCTTTACCCAAAGATGCGTCATGTTTGGTTTAAATTGCCCCAGTGCTCTTATGACCGCAAATCCAAGTATTGTTTAACCGTGCCTATCGATGAACCAATACATTTATGTAGAAATAAAGTACATTTACTATTTGTAATTTTAACCCGGACAAAGACATTGGAAATGTAAATATTATAACATATTTACTGTGTTGAAAATACACATGTACATCATCTATATAGAAAATTATAAATTCATTTAATATAACTCCGTTTTAAATAAATTTCAGTACCTTGTAACTCTACAATGTATGGTGAGAACTGCACACTACCATGTCCATGTGTAGCCGGACAGTACGACAGATGTGACGTCAATGGAAGTTGTCTTTGTTTGCCGGGATGGATGGGGGATAATTGTTCAGAACGTTTGTCAAATATAATTTTGATTTAGATGAAAATAAGTATTTTGTACATTTATTGCATGATAGTGAGGGAAATCTGCAGACTTATTCAGCCAAGAAAAATCATATTCCCCGAGGGCTTAGCCCGAGGGGAATATGATATTTCTTTGCTGAATAAGTCTTCATGTTTCCCGAACATTCATGCAATGAATTCTTTATTATACCGAAACAAGCAAAACCTTTGAAATAAACATAAACTTTCAAATTCGGCACTGCTTTCAAATTCACTTTCATTTTTTACGTAAAGTTACTATAGAACCCTTTGGTCGAAACATTGTCATCAGTTTTGTGACGTAAACCAGGCTACGTCTACTTCTCTCGTGAGTTTTCGTTCAACGAACGAAAACTATTTTGCAGGAAAATACACTAGGTGTTCTGAAGAGGTGGAATATGATGAAAAGCGTGCCGACGGCCGGGAAATATGAAGTGTTACGGCCCGATCACGTGATAACTTAGAACCAATCAGATAACGCCTTGTTTAGAATATTTATAATGAGGTATAATAATAAGATTTATTATATCATTCTGTAATTAAAATGTTTACTTTGTTAATTTCAGAAATTGAATTGATTTAATTAATTCATTATTTCCAGCATGTGAATCAGGAAAATACGGAGACCAATGCCAGTTTGAATGTTCATGTGAAAATAACGCTACTTGTAATCACGTGACCGGAAATTGTGAGTGCTCTTCGGTGAATGGATGGACTGGGGAAAGATGTCAAGAAGGTATATATGCTGATGGATATTTTTTCTATACTTTTTTCCAAGGGGTCATAATTCCGCGGAATCTCTATTTCTTTTTAAAAAATTTTAAAAATCTTTTTAAAAATTTCGCGGATTTCGAAGACATGCCTTACATGTATACTAAGTATGATGGGACAAATTTCCGTGGAAAATATTTTACCGCGTACATAGCATAAATTAATACCCCGCGGAAAAAAATACTTCTACAGTATATTAATATGTACCTCTTATGGATTTGTATGCAGTTTCATTGTGAGAAAATGGAAATATGAGATTTGCTGACTATTATCACTTGTAATAAGAAAATAACCTATAAACCATTTAATTTTTTAAACATTTTGTTGAAACTCGGAAAGTTTTATTTTTTCAAGTTGATAAACCAGACTCAGATTTCGATATCTTTACTCTATTTCAGAGTGTCATGGTGATTTTTACGGACCCAATTGTTCACAACCCTGCAACTGTACATACTTTCAAAATCAGGTCTGTCATCCAGTATCTGGAAAATGCTTTTGTGGGAGCGGAAAAAGAGGTGAAAACTGTTCCTTAGGTTAGTACATGTATGCAGGTTTTGTAGACTGTAAAGAATTTTTTTGAACCAATGATATTATGGTTATTTTGTTCATAATCTGATTCTATTATTTGCATTTTAATCTCACCTGATAGTAATAACGTCATAAAAGGACGTGATTCTTTTTACTGGTTCAATTCAGTTTAAGAATTATCTTATTCAAGTATCACAACAACATTTGGATTTGCAATGTATTTGTCTGAGATAAAACTACAAATAAGTTATATCGCTTAATAACCTTCTAAAATGATTTGCTCAGTAATAAAGACACCTGAATGGGATGCTTTAATTTCTTATTAGGCATCTTAAAAAAAATTGTTTGGTTGCCTTTTCCTGACCGAGTGACTAAATATGGCCCTGCATTAACTTTTATTTTATCCCAGATCACACAATTATTTTTCTTTTTAATCCTCTTATCTCGCAAAAAAATATGTTGACATTTTCGGTAAAAAAAGATTTTCCCACCGACTCAATAATTTTACCCTGAGTGGGGAGAGGGCAATTTTAAAGATGGCCGTATTGAATAAAATATTCTTTATTGAATCAAGGATCAAGTCTAAATGTAAATAGAAGTATAAACAAAAGTTCCATTGTAATGTATGGTGTGAAGTGATTTTATTTAAAAATAATATTTTACCAAATAAAATTTTTAAATTGATGTTTTATTAACTACAGTATGTAAAAACAGAGGGAGGTAACGCATCCCACTAATACATGTTTTAAGGTCGTCCATCAAAATATCAGGCAACAAGTGGCACATGGTGTGATTCAGAAATTCATCATTTTTGCTGTATTAGTTACTTTTGACATGAAAACAATGTTGGTAAAATAAAAAGTTTCCACTATCATTCCTAAGCCCTGTACTGTGATATACCACATTCTTAGTGCAGAAAGGTCATGAAAACAGGCAAAATGGAGCATAGTTTATTTATCTAAAAAATCCATTAAATAACAAAATTGATAAAAACACATGATAATATATGTTGAACACTTTTAAAAGCAAATATGAGTTTCATAAAAAGTCAGATATCATTTTAATATAGTATAATAATGAGAGCTGAAAGTTGCCTCAATTTTGTTAAGTAAATTTTACACTGAAAATATGGTCTTTAAATGTTTCCATGGAAACCAATACTTATGATTGCCAGAAAAAATTATGGTATCTAAATATTGTAAACATGTTATAGTTTAAAAAACAAAATTAATATTGGTGGGCACTACTGCTCAATTCAGCATGGAAGCAGTCTTTTTTAGGGTAATTTGCATAAATTTAGAATTTGATTTGACAACAAATATGGGGTTTTTTTCATGTACAATACAATAAATATACAATATATCTCATTTTATTCAACAAATCATTAAATTCATCAGTTGTTGAAATAGTTCCAAATTAATAAGGTTCCTTGAAATTTTAAAATTCCATAAACATCCATGATACTAACACCCCCCCCCCCAAAAAAAAAATAAACCCTGTAATATTAATCAGATATTATGGTAAAGAAGCCTCATGATTATTACTAATTAATCCAAGAGTTCTTGACATATTAGGAAAATGAAAACTGTAAACTGCATGATGCTGATGGAATAACTAAGGTCAAGGCTCATCAGCAAATGTGGAAATAATGGATAATCTGCTGTGGAATGCATGTGGAAATGAAGTGCATAGTTGCAGCATATGATAACCTTGTCAAAATCATAAACAGTTCTGAGTGCAAGGAAGAAAATCATGTCACCCTTGATACAAAGATAACAGATCACAAAATCTATAGTTGTTTTGTTCTTTTAGTGTGGTACAAAATATAGATTGAAAACATTTTGTTGAAAAGCGAGTTTTCACGTAACAAGTGTAAACAGACAGAGGAACAGTTGCTGTGAATCCTACAATGGTTCCACATTGAATTTAAGAGGGCCCTAACAGTTAGTAAAAATTTTATGGCATTATTAAACATTAAACTTAGGTGAAAGCTTCAATAACTAAGCAATATGCGATTAAATTTCACAGAGGGATATGCATGGGATCTTTAAAAATCAGAAAAATTATAAGACTTAATTTAGAAGGAAACTGCATTCTCAAGAAGTATATATTCAGGTTTGTCAATCATGACTTCCAGAAGATTCAGAAGGTTGAGGCCATAATTTAAATCAAATCCACATTATAAAGTCAAAATATTTATGAAATTAAACAACTTAATTTAGAAAAAGAAATAATTCTTTCTCCTGTCTCTCTCCATAAGCTATATCTTCTAAGTCAGTATATCAACTTCTACATTGTCTGTTATCTTTAAGTCACCTTAGAAATAAACATTGTCTGTCACAGTTTCGTACAATCTGTCAATCATGGCTGATTCTTTCTCCTGTCTCTCTTCATCGGCTATATCTTCTAAGTCAGTATATCAACTTCTACATTGTCTGTTATCTTTAAGTCACCTTAGAAATAAACATTGTCTGTCACAGTTTCACACAATCTGTCAATCATGGCTGATTCTTTCTCCTGTCTCTCACCATAAGTTATATATTCTAAGTCAGTATATCAACTTCTACATTGTCTGTTATCTTTAAGTCACCTTAGAACTAAACATTGTCTGTCATAGTCTCACACAATCTGTCAATCATGGCTGATTCTTTCTCCTGTCTCTCTCCATCTGCTATATCTTTTAAAATTTCTTCAAGGTCAATATCAACCTCTTCTGTTGTTTTAAGTAAAAGAGACTTCTGAGTAAATCTAGAGAACAATCCCTGAATTTGTTGTGTGCTTAACCAATCATCTGTGTGAAATGTTCTTACACCATTCCTATCCCTGGCACAACGAATTAGTTTGGAAGCATCGGTTGGAGAGTACTTCTGCCCTGTTTTCTCTCCCTCTGTATACAAATTAAACAAAAAGTCTTTTACAGCTGGGCTGAATCTCCTGCACTGTCGTTGTTTCTTAAGTGCCCACCCCATTTTTCCTTCACTTTTTGATGACACAGTGTCACTACCACCAACAGATGTCATGCTGCTGAGTGTCTCCTTAATTGAGGAACATTTATGTGACCATAACAACTTTACTTTATCTTCTGAAGTAATGTTGTGAACTCCAATATCATGGTGCATGTTGAAATCTGCTAGTGAGGAGAAAGAGGCTCCACATTCACAACAGACATACGTAGAACATTCCTAAAATGAATAAAAAAAGATATAGTAATTTGTTATGGTATTAGGGATATAAAGATTATAATCATATTCATTAAAACAATTTGTAAATCTTGGCAAATACATGTATAGATGATATTTTCATGGTTTATACTTTAAAGTCACTTATTTTCTTGGGGTCAAATTTTCATGGCTTGAGAAACTTTCTTAGTTTGTGGGGAATTGATTTCCTGGATGAAGAATTGTTGAGTAGTAATTTCTGTAATAGTTTACATTTCATGGTGGACATGAATTCATGGGTTTCTTCGTACTCACAAGCAATGAAAATTAAACCCCCACAAAAATTTGTGAGTTCACAGTGTAAGTAGATGCAATGATTCAAGTGTGTACCTCATTTCTACCTGCTGACTCTACGGTACCAGAACATCTGTCAACTTCCATTTCATGGTCTTCTCTGCTTTCTTCAATGGTCATTCGTGGCTATTCACAAAGAAAAGCAGCAAATTTAATCACAAGTATACTGAATAAACTTACCTAGTTACTTTTATGCATTTTACAAAATTTTTGAAATAAAATTAAATCAAACCTTTTTAACTTTGACTACTTTTGATGGTCTTCTTCTCACACTTCCCATTTGCAGCTTTGCATCTTCCAAAATCTGTAGTAGATATGATAAAGTGATTATAAAAACCTGATGTTACTACAGTCTATAATGAAAGTTTTGAAGAAAGATGCAGATTTCATAAATTTTTAGTCCAGTCCAAAGACTTTTTCTACCTGCATTAACATAGATATACATGTAATTAGCTACTAGTGCTTATGTATTTAAACCTACTTCTACCTAGTTGTATCTGTCTCTGAAAATAAACCAATTTATAATTATGCACATTTATGAAACAGGTCATACTTGTGTATCATCTGGAGCACTTCCAAGGAAAAAAATAGGGTGCTTCTTGAAAAATTTTTCAAGGGTGAAAGATGGATAGGAAAATGCATGAAAAATTGTCCCAAAAACATTTTATTCAAGAATGTTTGAATCCAAGATAAAGTTTTAAAATTTATACAGATTTGTTCTAGAGCACCCACCTTCAACGCTGTTTCTCCTTGCACACCATTGCTTAGTTGCTGAAGTTCAAAATTTGTCATTTTCCTTCCAACTCCTACATTGTAAGCTTGCCAAGCTGTGAGACCATCTGGCTGGAACATGAAATTGGTTAGATGGTTGATCGCTGGAATTGAACATTTTCGAAGCTTCTGGTAAGAGAAATCAACCTCTGCTACATATACTCTAGTGTTCTGAACACCCCCATAGCTCTCAAGTGCCTCTTTTAGCTCCACTGCATTTGCAATATTATGCCCCTCATTTCCATAATGTTTGGCATGGATTTTTAAAGGTGCTGTTCTTCTATCACAGATATCTTTTCCGCTCTGTGCCTCACTGAAATCAATTCTACTCACTCTAATTCCTGTTCTTTCGGATATCCCTGGAATTGATGCCACTAGTGGACCACAGTGGTAACATCCCGCATTGTCACTGCGCAAATATGCAGATGTGATGGTTGGATGTCTTGACTTGATTTCAGAGAAAAGGTGCTCGATAATAGACGCCACTGTATACCAGCCTTGAGGAACACTGTTGAAAAGGTGGGCATAACATTCTGAAAAGTACTGGTCATTATCAGAGCGCATCAAAACCACACTAATGTGCAAGTTAATCCCATTTTTACCATAGTAATCTGTTTGTCTCTCTCTGTCATACCATGGTAAGAACTTCATAGCCCAGTCTAACACAATGAGAACTGATGTTGAATCCAGGTTCTGGAGAACATAATGCTTTGCATTCTCTTGGTTGACCGTTCTAAGTATGTGTTGTTTCCATTGTATTACCTTTCCTCTACAGTTCATGAAGTCATGCATAAATTCTGTTTTGATTTCTGCTGAAGGATACTTTCCATCAATGATCAACTGCTCTAGATCATCCATAACCTGAGCAAGATCCTCACAGTTCTGGCACTTCTCCATATGGCTGTGGTCACATTTAGAACTAAATTCATGATTATCTGGGTTACTCAGTGCATACTGGATGCAGTGGTCTGGTACACTATTTTCCTGCGTAATATGCCATCTGTAGTCACATGTGAGGTATTGCTTACCGACTCTTAATCTTTTTGCAATATCCTGCAATAGAAAATAAAATTCAAAATTAAATCAATATACTTCATGTTGTAATTTAGTAATAATTACATTGATATTTTTTAATTATTATGCATGAATATCAAGATAAGCAATATTTATCTACTTGACCTAGTCGCTTTCTAAGAGTATCGGTAATACTGAGTACCTTCAAAATGTATAATTGATTAAATGTATATAGAAAGACGGACAAAGGAACACAAATATATCTATAAACTAATTAAGAGAAGTATAAAAATGACCATAGGCAGCTAGGATATGATCAGTTTGTTCACTGGTTGGGAATGCTCGAATAATAGTAAAAATATGACTTATAAATACCCTGCTGCTCTCAATTTTTTTTTTTTTAGATAATTCTTTTCAAATACATATTCCCATGTAAATCCCTGTGTTTAAGATTATGCACACTGCAAAAATGAACATAGCATTAACTCTTTGAGCTCTTAATTTGGCTCAGAAGAGCTTAAAATCACCCCCCATATCCACGGTTTTGTCCTTTCTTAATTATCTCCCCTTGGAAGAGAGTATCATTGTACAAAATTCTCTTTACCCAAAAATAATTGTATAAGACTGGTTAACATTACATGGTACAATCAGACAATTCATTTTGAAAGGAAGATGGAAATTTTAAAGGTCTGCATAAGATAATGCATCGTCGGATACTTACTGGTGATCTCCTCTTTTAGTGATAAGTTAAAAAGGAGAATACCTGTGGGTTTCCAATGATGAGGATAACGATAAGTATGAAAGATTAAGCCTTTCTCTCTTACGTTTCTCTTAGCTAACAAGGAATGCCAAAATTAAGCTAACGAACATAAATATTTATACCTGTGAAACATGTGACAATGCACCATAGCTTTCCATTGCTTCTGCTATAGAAATCATCTTCTCCAGTGAGCATATACCATCAGCAGTAGTGTTGTCCAGTCCACACAGACTCTTCCTTTGAGTTGCAGAACAGTTCCTTAGTAATTCGTAAAGTGTTGACCTTTTGCATGGATGAAAGCTAGTTTCTTCACAGTATGCTGTGTAAGAGGAAATTATTCTACTACCTATTACTGTTCTTACAATGTCAGGTATATGTATCTTTTGTCCTGTGGACAGTCTAAGTGTTCTCTCTCCAAATGCAACATCTTGGACATACTGTGGTTGAGATATAAAGTCAACAAAGTGCTGCACCTATAAAGTTAAACAAATACATGTGTTTAAATATGTACTGTATACTTTTAATTTATCAAATTCAGAAACCAGCTGTCAGCCCTCTTCCATAAAAGTAAAAATATTATTTAAGACAAGAGGCCTAAGTAAGGATGTGCAATTTTATTGGTATATCGAGATTTTTTGTTGTGTGATACACATTGTGATACGGAAACCAAAATACCGGTATTTAGGTACATATTATAAAGTCCAGGAATTATTCATTATTTGTTCAATATTTCAAATTTCACTCACAGAAAGTCTAAAAAATGATGTAAAAGGTGAATAGAATGGCATCTTACCATCCAAACATGATTCAAATAGTCAATAATTCAAATAGTGAAATTTTGTTTGTCTAGCATATTTTAAAGGAAAATAAGGACCATTCATTAAATATCATTGTAAAAATTGCCTGTAAAAATATCATGATATTATCATGATATTTTGGGAAAAAATCGTGATATATAACAATACAAAAATTTTGGCGAAACCCATCCCTAGCCCCAAGGGCCTTGAATTGCTCTTCTGATAAATTGTACAATCTATCACTTCTATTTCAAGCCTCTAACTCTAAATATCCTAAGAACCAACTTGCATCAACTGAAAAAGTATGATGATTCTTAACCAGTATGGACCAAATGTATTTTAATAAAGCTATAAAAAAACAAGATGTGTTTAAGAAACACTATGCGCCCGGCAGCAACAAAGTTCGAAAAAAAGCTATTTTTAGCATATAGGTCACAGTCAAGGTCCCAAGGTCATTGACCTTGGTGTCATTTCAAAGAACTTGATTAGTAGAATATGCATACTAAATATGAAGTCTCTATCTTTTATGGTTCAAAAGTTATGGCGAAGGTTAAATTTTGCAGAGAAAAACTATTTTTAGCATATAAACCACAGTCAAGGTCACAAGGTCACTGACCTTGGTGTCATTCGAAAGAGCTTAATTAGTGGAGTATGCATATCAAATATTAAGTCTTTATCTTTCATGGTTCAAAAGTTATGGCGAAGGTTAAAGTTTGGGGACAAACAAACAGACAGACAGACGGACAGACAGACAGGACAAAAACAATATACGCCTCGGATCTATCGATCCGGGCGCATAAAAACATAAGCAAGTTACCATGACCTACTTTGATTGAAGTGTTCCGTGAAGACGGAAGACCTTAATTAGTAAGAAATATGTCAGTCAGCATTTTTTGGTCCTATTTCATTTTTTTTCTTCTGATCAACTGTTTCTTAAAAGAAGATTTTCTTAGAGGAAGATTTTCCACTTTATTCTAAGCCTTTCCTTGATTATCTCACCTTGAAAAGTCTTTGGCTCTTTAATTGAATTTGATGCCTTGTATTAAATTTTTACTAAATTTGCCCAGTGGTGAATTAAATGTGAAGTTTATAGAAAGAAGGACCTACATTGTACATACAGATGATCAGAAATGCTCAACTGAGCTTTCAATTCAGGTGTGCTAAAATACAAACAACGAACCTGTTCTTGTGGAAGTCTAGAGAACTTGGTTGACTTGGGCAACTTCTGGAGCTCGTTTCTCAAAAAGGCCTACGACCAGTCGTAAGCTTAGTCCGGACTAAATCAGTGACTAAACCCGAAAATCGGACTAAGACGCGTTTCACAAAAAGGCGGAGACTTAGTCGAGACTAAATTTGGGTTTAAATCTAGGCCTGCTCGTGAGTAGGCGTAAGTGCTTAGTCTGTACACACATTGGGAAAAAAGGCATGTGTTTTAATCATAAAGAGTTAAAAGAATGATTATTGTATACGTATACGATATTATACCTATTCATAAACATGTACATAATTATATGATATGCCAAAAATCGTGAAAATTCTTATACAGCCTACTGTATTATGAAGGAAATTAGAAAGGTAGTTAAATCCATCGAAGATGCAGACTTTTTCCGCAAAAGGGGGTATGAACTAGAAATTTTTAACTAAAAATTTTGAATACAAGTTGGGTAAGATTTTTTTTAAAGATGTGGAGGGGGGAGGGTTCAACTCTACTATTTTTATTGCAGTTATCTGTTTTCTGTATAAATAAAGCTGTGTAATTTATGGACTGACTTCAACTTTCAGCATTTCTCTTTTTGGCTGAATATTTTGATCACCAAATTAACTGTACTCACCACCACCCCCATCCCCTTCCATATTAACTTTTTAAAAACAATGCTACATGCTTTAGGTCCTGGATAATTTTTTTTGTTTGAAATGGATAATGTTTCAATAAAATCCTCAAACAATATCCATTTTTATACTAGTATTTAAGATAATGAAAAAAATATTCGGTAACTATGCCATCAACCGAGATTATGTATACTTTAACTTAAGTTAATGTATCTTTGATTCTCTCTTTTAATTGCATGTAATTAAATATTACATTGTATATTAATAGAACATAAAAATTTAAATTTGTAAAATGTTCCAGTATTATAATTAAAGTATTCTGCCCATAATACTGTTCATTCCTATTTCACTGGAGTCACTATCGAAAGGTAAGATGTTTAGATGAGTCTATTATTTTTTCGTAAAGATGCTTTTGATAAATTGTCAATCTATCACGTTTCTCGGACGAAGTTTGCTTAAAAAGGTTTTTTTTTGATAGTTTTTTGAACAGAAAAATAATTTATATTATCTAATAATGATGATAATAAAGTGTTGTAAAATGTTTCATTGTGAATGTAAATCGCGACTTGTTTATATACTGAAAGGAAAAAGAAACGCAGGGTAGCGTAATTTTCGATAAAAATTTGACCACATGACCGAAAATTACGAAAATTGGTCAGAAGGAAAATTTAGTTATTGTGCATCAAAATCGGTATTCAGAATTACTAAACCGTTAAATTTATGACGTACGTCACGTAGGGAAAACGCTAAAAAGCCAAAATCACGTGCAATTTGATAACGACGAGTTTGTCAACAAATCTTGTTGCATTATTTGATGCATATGAGGTATGCACATCGTTTTTCAATATCAAGACACATAATGAATTTATTGCAATCTTGACACAGTTTACGGAAGTTCAATGGGGTCTTGTTTTCGAATTGCCTAATTAATGAAAAAGGCAACAACGGTTTACTAAGCAGTCTCTTGTAAATTTTCCCCCATAAAATTTTTTACCCGTCGTCAGAGAGGGTCTGGAATGGTTTTCAATCAACCGTGACGATGACGATAACGCGAAACAGAGCCATGTTACGAGCGGGTTATTCGTCCTGCCATCGCCACCTTACTACCACAAAAACAGCCATTTATAAAGTAGACGATTATAATCATTACATTCATACGAAATTTTAAAGAAAACAATTCCGCAATTTGGTTTTTTGAGCCAGTCAACTTACGATTGTATTCCTCTCACTGGCGCATGCACGCGCCGTTTGACTTACTTTTTGCGTGGTTACCCATGCTAAATATAGCCAGGGTTTGAAAGATAAACACTCTGATGAAATTCCATGCAAAGGAGAAACAAGACTCTGACAAATGCACGAGATAGACATTGAAGATAATGAGAGTTTTCGATTTTCACTTTTGGGGGGTATCGTAATTTGAGCTTCAATAACTCATTAATAATTAGACAAAATCATATGAGAACTTGGTTATATCTTTTTGAAAGATGATTTTAAAAGGTAGATAGGAAAACTAAAAAGTATTTTAAGAAAAACAAATTTAATTCACCTCCAAAGTTTACCCTGCGTTTCTTTTTCCTTTCAGTATATCTTTAAGTCTAGATTACATCTTCAAAAAACATTCTTCATCTATGAAAAAAATAATAATGTATGAACATATCCTCAATAGAGATTGAAAAGGAATGGATTGATTTAAGGAAAAGGTGGTGATGTTGAAATTAGTACCTTTCCCGCGATCTAAATGAATCTGATTTAAAATATATTGAAATGGAAAATTCAAATGTAGAAATTTATAAAAATTACTAGATTCCTTGTCTGTAAAATGACAACTGAATTGCCAGTATGTCTAATTCGTAATGAATAAATGGATTGATATTATAAAATTAAAACAACTTATAATTTTCTTCCAAATTCTCTTATCCATGTTTTAATGATTATCATTATGATTTGATTTCAAAATTGTTAAATTTTCACAGTGTGCTTCATGGGCTCCGGTCCTTCACTCTCTCTCTCTCTCTCTCTCTCTCTGCGTTGAGTATTTTAATTAGAGAAAAACTTCCCTGAGATACTGGGTTGCCCCCCCCTCCAACTTTCAAATATATTGCTACGAGAATGTTCCTTATTCCAAATTTTCGCAAGTACGTATAATACCGGGTATACACGTTTATATTTTTATATAGTATATATATTTCACTTTTAAATTTATCTAGGCATACCAAAATGCATATAACTATTTAATATAAAAGTTGTGGTTGTAGAGGGGGAGTGGTTGTGTCCAAAATAATAACAAAAGATTTGCTCAATCATTTTTTTGTGTGACTGTGGGCCCCTAACCTGACCCTAATCTGCCCCTTTTGTCAATATTTCTGAATCCGCTTATACTATATACATGTAGCTAGTATGTAAATGCGTTGACCTTGAAAATACAGATAGATTCGTGTATTATATTTGTTTGAAAGACGATGAAAAGCCAGGGAAAATCCGTGCTTCTTGTGCTTTACTTTTTGTAAACAGGTTTAAGTGTGATCCGCCGCATGTTATTGCACTCTCTAAACCAAATAAAATACGGTCTGCGCATGCTTAGTACCTCGCGAAAAGGTCTAAGTCTTAGGCCCAGTCTTACGCTGTTTTCTGAAACGTGATTTAGGCCCGACTAAATTTTGGCGTAACTTTCTTAGTCGGACTAACTTAGCCCAAAATCTACGACTTTTTGTGAAACGGGCCCCTGAGGCTCAGCCATACCACCTTTCTTCAAGTAATCTCTTGCTACATCTATTTTGTACTTGGTGACATTCGGAAAGGATTCTAATAGTGTATTTTTCTGGAAGTGACTGGAAATTACTGACAAAATCTGCTTTTGTAACAAAGGGGAATGTGAGGCCTCCTGATATGCCTTCACAAAAGCCTGAAGAAGCTTGTCATCAGAGGAGGTATTTAGCACATCTGATTTATCTGTAATTTTTTCTAGCAGTAGTTGGGACTGAGATGGAGCAATGAATTCTAACAACTGTAAAACTATCTCCTTGGCTCTCCGCTCATAATATCTCTGTGTTCTAGGTGCAGATTCAGTCAATGGCACTGATAGTTGTGATCTGAAATAGGATGGAAATACACTGTACTGAAATACAAAATGCAGTTTTTCTTGCCATAAATCCATAATATCCGTATTCAGAAGAGAGAAGGATGAGATTAAAAAATAATTCTACAGAAAACTTGTTTAGTATGAACATGGATATTCATAGGTCCCAGTGACCACATAATAACCAAGTTATGCTGTAATAAGCATTATCTATTAAACAGAGACAATTTGATATACATGTATTAGCAACAGGTTCCAAAGGGATCATGATTTTAACGATTCAGTCTATTATCAATAGTGTACCTGTTTTTGGTACAGAAAATCAATCAATCTTAAATAATCTTACTGGGTGATACATATTGATGAAGCCTTTATATTCCTTTTTATTAATGAAGCCTTTATATTCCTTTTTGTCCCCTGCTTGAAAAGTGGGGGATATTAATTTGGGTTTGTCCGTCCATCCGTCTTTCTGTCTGACTGTAACGCTTTCGTTTCCACACGATATCTCGAGAACCCTTTGAGGTTTTGCAATGAAATTTTGCATAGCAACTCCCTATGGACTAAAGAAGACCCCTATTGATTTTGAGGTCAAAAGGTCAAAGGTCAAGGTCATAAATAAGCAAATTCTATCTGTTATAACACTTTCGTTTCCACATGATATCTCGAGAACCCTTTGAGCTTTTGCACACAACAACTCCTTGTGGTCTAAGGAAGACCCCTATTGATTTTGAGGTCAAAAGGTCAAAGTTCAAGGTCGTAAATTTATACATTCTGTTTGGATGAAACACTATAATTTGCGGGCGATATTTCAAGAAGATTTTGAACTTTTGCTATGTAATCTTAACCAAAACTCCGTAGGACCTCTCTCACTCCTCTCAAAGTGCCCCCCCCCCCCCTGTTTGTTTTATTAGTATTTTTTGTATTACATGTCGCTATTTTTAGCACAGGAACATGAGGAGAATTATTACGTATAAAACAGGTTCTCGGTGGACTTTATATTCTTATTACATCTATTAGATCTGTTTAATAAAGGTTAAATTAGACACCATGCATTTTGTAAAATTTTGACAATATCGAACGTAAATATATACATGTATGTCACTTCATCTTTGTATATAATTGTCGCTTTACTACAGTGGCTCCGTGGTCTAGTGGTAATGTCAAACGCTTCACGTGTGAGAGGGCCCGGGATGGCGTCTCGGACGATCCACTTTTTTTTTTCGAAATACTTTTCTTTTTTTACTAAACGATAGTATTCAGCATGTGAAATGAAAAATTTATGAGGTCTGGCTTGTACAAACTCATAATATCATCATTACAGTGTGATAAATATTCCATATAAAAAAGAACCTTCTACACACATAATAAAGAATAACCCATCAAACCTTATATATCTATATTGGCAAATTTTATTTGCTTCAGTATACATTTAATAATTCTACAAATTCAGTGAAGGGGATCCGAACCCCCCGACCCTGAACTGCGCATGTTTTACTTTTCCCTTAGCTGGGGACACAAATTCTCTGAATTAGCTTGTTATAGCTATGATCCACTTTTACGGCTCCTCTGTTCTCCTGGTTGGTCATGATTAGAACGAACTACACTACCTGACGATGCTTCCATATAAGTATGAACAATCACAGCTTTTGCTGTTCTTGAGAAGATTTTCCTATGAATTCTTATGTAAAAATTTGATACCTGATTTTGGCCCCACCCTACCCCTGGGGGCATCAGATTTTAACAAACTTGAATCTACTCTACTAGAGGAGGCTTCCACATGAGTTTCAATTTTCATGGTCCAGTGGTTTAAGATTTTCCCTATGTATTCCTACGTTAAACTTTGAACATCCACCCCACCCCCGTCATGGCCCCACCCTACCTCTGGGGGGCAAGATTTGAACAAATTTGAATCTACACTACCTGAGGATAATTCCACATGAGTTTCATCTTTTATGGCCCAGTGGTTCTTGAAAAGAAGATTTTTAAAAGCTGCCATTAATTTTTCAACAATTCATTATTATCTTTCCTTAGAAGAGGGCGCGACCCTTCATTTGAACAAATTTGAATCCCCTTCACCCAAGAATACTTTGTGGCAAGTTTGGTTGGAATTGACCCAGTGTTTCTTGAGAAAAAGATGAAATTGTAAAAAGTTTCTGACAATGATGACAACAACTATGTCAGACAACAGACAAATTCTGATCAGAAAAGCTCACAGGAGCTTTCAGCTCAGGTGAGGTTAAAAACAGTGATCAATATGTACATATGACTTTTTTTTACCTCAGTGGATCAAGACGCCCATTGGATAAAAGACTTATAACTTCATTTATTATCTCTAATGAAGTATCTGGTTCCCACTCCTCATGACTGCTGGGTATGCTTGCTTGAGTTGTTTGTGAAGATAATAAATCTAAAACACAAAAGAAATAATCAGAAGAGAAAGTATGACTGCACGAGGAAACCCTACACTACATAAAATGTGAACAGAAAAGAAAAACCAGAAATCTCTGTCGAGACTGTAGCTCTGTAGCTCTTGGTTCTGAAGAAGTTGAAAATGTGAAAAGTTCATATATGGACAGACACGCCTAGATGGATGAATGCTGGAAAAGGGCTAATAAGAAAGGCTAATTCAGAGAATCTGTGTCCCATACTTTAGGAAAAAAAGAGCATGCATGCATTGATCTAAGCTAGGAGGGGTTGGGAAGAAAATTCATCAAACAATTTTTTTTTTTAAACTACCAGTACTCTTACAAGAATTTTATACTCACCATAACAGTCAGGATTTGTGATCAGAGCAGTCTGAGAGTCCTTTTTTTCATCAGTTACATTTTCATAGCCAACTTCTCCTGTTTTTTTTTTTTTTTACAAAAATTATAGTCAATGTTAATATATTTAGTTTCTACATTTACATATAGTATTTATTAATGAAGGAATGTTTTAAAGTTTTGTGTGAGTTATTTGTGTGTGAATGAGACTTGTCATGTATGTGATTCACACACCAATAATTCACACTAAAATTAAAAGCGTTCCTTATATTTACATTTTCCATGTCTTGAATTATCAAAAATATACTCAATATTTGAATTTCTTGCTGCCCTATTTCGTTGCATTTATATACACAAATATGTGATTCTACAGTAAACTAAGAGTGACTTAGAGTGGTCAACTACTTATTTGCATTTGCCAGTAAAAAAATGCCACTCATTTACAGTCTTTAAAATATTGATAGATTTTTCAATTTAATCACTAGAAAAACATTTAGAATAAAAACATTTAATGAACCTTGTCTTTTTAAACTACTCATTCAAGAATTTTATACTCACCGTAACAATCAGAACTTGTGATCAGAGCAGTCTGAGAGTCATTCTTTTCATCAGTTAGATTTTCATAGCCAACTTCTCCTGTTTTACAGAGTCAAAAAGATATGAAAGTAGGTAATAAGTCAGAAACATAATGGACAGGTTTCGAAATTCAGGAAAATATCAATTAAAGTAAAACTATTTAATTATTCCTTCAAAAAGTAATCTGGAAGCGGGTAATATACATGTATAAAGACTATATAAAGACAGCCAAAGTAGTTCCCGCTGCTTAGTGCAAGTGAACTCTAGATTTTATTGATGCAGTTATCAAAACAATTTTTTATCCAATCAGAATCAAGTATTTTATAGAAATTAAATGATACATAACTCATTAAAATTCTAAATGTACTACCATCCATTTAGGCGTTAGTATATTACTTGAGTGTTATATGAAAAAACAAAAAACAAATATGTCACCTAACATGGTAACATTTGAAGATAATTGAGTAAATTAGTAAGAGTGATCAGCTATTTATTTGCAAATTAGTATATTCGCCTGTAAAGAGAAACAGTCCGATCATCATAAAAGGTGACACTCAATAAAAATAGGATTCCTAAACTCACAATGAATAATCAATAATGAAATTGAGATGATCAGAAATATTGATACATGTATTTATTATGAATTATTTTTCTAATTTACAACTTGTTTTCTCTTTATTTCAAAGTAAAGGGTTATATATATCAACAGTAACAGGCTAGGGACTGAGTTTATGAACAAAATATCTGTGGATTTTAAAACAATTTTTTATATCAAAGGTAGCATTTTTTTCAATTGAAGCACTGAATTTAGCTGTTAGCCGGCTCTTAGGGGAAATACTGAATTATGATCATAATAGAAAGAGATTTCATTTCATTCTGTCTTTGTCTTTATTCATATAATACAACTATATATAGTGGTCAGCTAATCTAAATGTTATCATATTATATATGTTTACTTTTCTAAGCACAATGTCATGAGGTTATATGTGTGTATACGATAGTTATCAAATCCAATTTATTTCTAAAAATTTGAAAGACAAAATTAAATTTTGAAAAATATGTTTCAGTCAAGTGGACTATTACACTGATATTTTTCAAAATATACTTTTACAAACAGTGCTCATATTATGCTGATATGCATGCTAAATAGTACAGGCTCAATACCTCTCTTAAAGTCTTAGTATGTACTATGTACCTAGTAGTGTATCAGCCCTTATACAGATGTTTTGGACTACAGATGTCTGACTTCATGAGACAGCACCCAGGAACTACGACTGTCTCACTCTTGGGGCTGAGATATCTATGCCTCAGCCCATTGTCAAAGCTAGGCTTGTCTCGCCCTTAATTTTCATATTATATTTCTGTTTAATTTGTGTGAAATGAGTAAAATCTTCAGTTTATTATTAGAGAGAAATATTAATTTTGTTTAATTTTTAAAATTTTACCAGTATATTTAACATGTTTTAAAAAATATTTACCTAAAGAAGAATATTGAGAAAATTGTTTTTAAAAAGTGCGCCAAATGAAAGTACTTGTACATGAACATCCCACCACTATTTTGATCTTGTCCCTGCTATTAGCTGTCAGATGGTTGGCCCGTGCCCTTAAAACTTGGGCGACATTAACCGCTCGTACTGATACCTGGGCCGAGATCAAATTAGCAGTGTGATGTTCTACATATGCTGCCTGTAGCCTATATATCACTGGCATGGTCAGTGACTCAGAAGTCAAGTTCAGGGTCACAAAATCAGAAATCTTAACATTTTTCAAAAGCCATACTGCCTGAACAAATACTCTGTGGAAACCTCTATATAACAGTCTTGAGATACAATGTATGAAAAACATACAGAAAGACATAAGATAAAGTGATCCCCAAGTGTCACATACACTGCTTTAAAGGCGTCAACATAAAAAATACCTGAATTGCATCCATTTTCAGTGTCTGCATTGTTCCCAAAACAACTCACATTGCTTCTGTTTAAGAGTGCAATCATCTTAGTGTGAACAACTCTGCACTTCTTGCAAATGGCTTTTAAAGAAAATAATTGATAAAAATACTTGTATATAACTACGTCTTTGTTAATATTTTTATCATGTATTTTATTAGTAATAACATAAGATTAATTTAGAGTCCCTAAAAGACTGAAGAGTCTATCAGAGTTAAAAACTTAAATTTTAATTACTTCAAAAGATAGAGTTGTTCGTTTATTGGATACTATTTAAAATCAATTTAATATTTTAAAAAAATATAAAGAGTGGGTTTTTTGAGTTCAAAATCAAACTTCACCATGATTATAAATTTAATAATGGCCTAATAAAATTCATTGATTTGTGTATTGTATATGCATCACCTTGATCACTTTAAACGTACACAACAGTTTTGTTTTATGCTTGTATACATGCACAATAACAAACCATGATATATTTACCTGAACCAATGGGAACAAGACAGTTGAACATGTAGAAAATTTCATTTGAACAATTCTTGTTCACTGCTCTGTCCGCTACGTTCCCAACTCCACTGTGCAGAGGATGATCGCATTTGGTCTTTTTCCTCCAATACAGGCCCAACGAATCACGATGCTCTTTACAAACTAAAATTAGCTGCTTGCTATAGTCACTGACGTCATATAACCCACCTCTATTGAGAATGAGGTCTATTTCAGATACGTCCCCTTTAGTTTTTAAATACCTAAGATGGGCACCTGTACTCTTTACACACTGTTTAAGGTTCACGACATCACCGGAACAGGGACCATGGTCAGTAAATCTGCATTTTAACTCTGGTGGATAATGGCAAAACAATTCGTCTGCCATCTTTTTCACTGAATTGTAGGACCGGGCTAAATGACACTGTATATTTTGAAATAATTTTTAAAGTATCTTTAACTGTTTTTTCATCAGTTAAAAATTTAGTTTTATTCATTCATCGTATAATAAAATTTCTTCATCGCATATAAATTAAAAAATAAATAAATGCTGAGAGGAAATTGCAAAGAGAGGTAACTCTTGCATCATTTTCCACATCAAACTAGGTAGTATTTGATTACATATTTATTTGGAACAAAGACAGTGCCCGCCAATTTTTGGATTGATTCATTTAGCATACAAACTCTTTTATTTTTTGAAAAACAAAGTTTTCTTATCAAGCACAAGTATTAGGTTTTAAACGATTTTAACTCGATTGTTGATTCCAATGAAATATATAGTAAATATACTCGTTGACTCGGTAACATTAATTGGTCTGTAAAAAAATTAATTTACAATACTTTGAATTTTGGTCAACAAAATAATTATTTGGGCTGTAAATGAAATATAATTCAAATATACTTTGTGACTTTGGTGGATAAGCATGTGCCAGTTTTTTTTAATTTTGCCTGATATTCAGTGGACGGCCTCTTTAAAAAATAGTAATAAATGAGAAATATGTCTAAATATTCTGAGTTCAACACTTACACATCTGTTATCCATTCAGTTTCATTAAATCTTTTGCTATTGAGGACAGAATATCTAAGTAGGGTCTTAAGCATGTTTAAGACACAATCCTAGGACCTGTCTAAGTATTACATAAGTTTTCTAGTATGTTCACAATTTTTCACATGAATGCTATTTTTTCCGTATTTTATATATACTTGCATGATAAAAAAATATTCAGTAATACTTTTTGTTTTGCCTTCTGAATTAGTAGTAAGATAATTGTAAGATTTCATTATATTTCACATGATTCTGTTCAAAATGACTGTGAAGTAAAATCCATATAGTTGCACGTTTGCAATATGGCAAGTGTTCAATGTAAATGCATCACTTGTTTTTTCACTCTGACATTTTATGTAATGAGCATTTCCCGTTGACCTTCACCCCCCGCCGTGAACCCTTTGTACAAATTGTATGTAGTGATCAGAGAGATGAAACTTTTCATAGTCAAGTTCAGTATAATAACTAGAGGTACTCTGAGCAATGAACTTATTAGATGATACCCCATGCCTCTCATATGATTGATTATAATGGCAAAATCCAAGTTTTGCTTTTGGATACCCGAAACAAGTGTCATTGATCAAAAAGTTAAATAGAAGGTGTACATAAGCATTATGTAATAAAGAATCTGTGAAAGTATCATTAAATTTTATTAATAGTCGTAGAGGAGGAGTTGTGGATAAGAAATGGGTACCCTTCAATATCAAAGAAAAAATGGCCGTGTCAATCTTTTGCTATATGGGAAACCAAAAATATGTGTCCGGTCAAAAAGTAAAATAATAGGTGCACAATGGCATCATGCAACAAAGATTCTGTAAAAGTATCATTAAATTTCATTCAGCGGTAGAAGAGGAGTTGTGAATAAGAAATGGGTACCCAAAAGCGTAACACACGGACGGACTGACGTACAGACAGACGGATCCCTGTATACCCTCCATATTTTCAAGCGGGGGTATAATAACTTCTGTACTTTAAAATACAAAAGACTACAATGTGTAATATAATAGAGTACAATGTATAATTTGATAAAGTACAATTTATAACATGATAAAGTGCAATGTATAACATGATAGAGTACAATGTATAACATGATAAAGTACAATACATAATAAAGGATATGGAGATAAAGAAAAGTATTCAATATCAAAGTCTATAAAACAATACAAAATAGGAACAGAGCAAACAATGACCTTTAAAACATCAGAGGTGGGATCAGGTGACATGGACGAATGAGCATCCCCTGCTGACCGGTCACACCGGCCGTATGCTCCTTTCATGATCAGGAAATAACGGAAAAATCCGTCTTCGATTCAATGTATAAGTAATGGACTAACAATTAGTATTAAAAACGTCAGTCAGCATTTGACTTAATAATTAATTGTATTTGTTTACAAGGTCATTGTATCGACCATAGAGCTTGCGAAACGATGACTTTAAACGAGACTGCTGATATTTTTGTTTCATCAACTTGCTTGATGATAGTTTACCCCGTTTTAGATATTGGTCATACGTAGAGCACGCTCTTGCGTATCGAATCAACTGAGATATATACACTCCGTATGCAGGTGATGAAGGTATATTGCTTAATAAGTGAGGGAAGTTGACGATAGAAAAGTTAAAGTCATCACTTTTATCATATAGCTTGGTTGTTAGATTACCATTAACGTCTTTTTCAAGTAAAATATCCAAATATGAAACAGATATGTCGGACTCTGTGGTATATTTTATTTCAAGCACTCCAGGATATATCGTATCGACGTAGGAATAGAAATTACCATTGTTAATTGACAATACGTCGTCGATATATCTAAATGTCGAGTTGAAGGTCACAGCAAGTGTTTACTTCTTTTCACGCAAGATTTTACACAAATTCTGCTTCATATGAATACAAAAATACGTCTGCTAATAACGAAGCGCAATTTGTACCCATGAGAATTCCAGTACATTGTTGGAAGACCAGGCCTGGGGGCCATAAAAGTTAGACAAGATCACTTTTGATCTCAGTCTCACTTTTTCCAAAGGAATATATAGCGTAAAAGTGAGACTAAGATCAAAAGTGAGCTCGTCTCAGTTTTATAGCTTCCAGGCCTGGTTTCCAAAAACCACATAGATATTGTCAATCAGAAACTCAAGCATCTTTTTTTATGTCAACTGCAGAGTACTTGTGTGTGCAATCAGAATATGTTTTAACAAAATCAGTTTGCAAATGACCAATGACCAGGCAAGTAAATTTACAAGGTCCATTTATATTGAAAAAGCAGCTGTCACGGATATCAAATAGCTTGGTCTTTAATTTATCGTGGGAAATGGTTGTGTATAAAGTTGAAAAATCGTAGGATTTAAGCTGTTGATTTTGGTTAAATCTTGTTATTTCAAATTGTCCAAGTTCTTTAGAATTTTTGTGTATCCACATCTGATTCACACCACTTCTTAAATACATTGCTGCACAGTATTCTTGAAGTTTTTCCTTCACTATTGTCAATATCTTAGTGAGAAGTAACGAAAGAGGCTTGGTTGAACATTTACTGGAACCCACAATGAATCTTTGTTTGTAAGGATTTTTATGATTTTTCCGAATACAATATCTATAGGGTAGTTCAAATTCATTTAGGCTCTGTTGAATATCAAAAATTATCAAAATCGACATATGATTTTGAAGAATTTCAAAATAAGACAGAATACAATGTAAAATAGGATATGTTTAACATGATAGAGTGCATTAGTTAACATGATAGAGTACAATGTATTACATGATAGAGTACAATGCATAGTATGATACAGTACACTCTTGATTTCTCTGAGTTGATGTTCTTGTCAACAGGCTGTGAGATGTATAATTTTGGAGCAAATTGTGCCCACACGTGTGACTGTATTAGGAACCATACCTTGTATTGTAACTCCTCAAATGGGGATTGTGAATGTAAAACAGGCTGGCTTGGAGACAAATGCGAGCAAGGTAAGAACAGATTTCTAATCATACATAGACTAAAAAAATCCTAATTATTGCAAAGAATTTATATTCAAGAGGCCACTCTCGCAGAAAAAAATATTATCTTTAATATCTGCTGAAAATCATGTAGACCTCTAGATCATATATCTTATATAGTTTTATATATTTGTAAAGTTTTTTTTCTAAAATTGTTTTAAATCGTAAGGTAACATTTCCCTTTTTTCCCACCAAAAGTAAGTGGCATTGTCTAACATAACACTGTTTAACTAATAAGATGTCTCGTTTAAAGTGAAAGAGACACCTATCATTGATAAAATAAATTTGAAATTCGGAAGACAATTTGTTGCGTTGTTTATTCGTAAATAGAATTTTAGAATTCCATTGTTTTGAAAAATGTGGTCCTTACCAATTTCAGTTTGATCGAACAAATATTATCTCAACCGTTGTTTTCATAGGATGTGATCCTTTTCATTTTGGGGATGATTGTAGTAAAAATTGCTCATGTAATGCCACTGAGATTTGCGACAATGAAAATGGAAGATGCTCATCAGCAAGTAAGTTATATTTATAATGTTATCGATTTTACAGAGTGGATAATTTTCCTTAAAAAGAGTGTTCTAATGTTTTACTTAATTAAACCAGGACACAAGCAATTTTGTTTAACGTAAGATTGTTTTTAGTTTCAATCGGATGAATACCGAGGATATAATGAAAGGTTTTTTTTATAGTGATAAGGTCAGGAGACATAAACACCATATGCATGTAAAAGTTGAACATTACTATATAAACAAGGAAAATAGCTGATGAAAAAATGAGGTAATTTAGATGGTCATTCTGTTATGGGTCAGAATAACCCTAAATGCCAGCAAAGATCAATCACACAGTTTAAACTTAACAATAATTTATTTACAGTAATATACAAATCATTAAGTACAAACTTAGCAAAAATCTAAAAATACATACATCAGAGTGTCCGTTGCTGCACACAATGTCCCAGTGAAATTATATCCCAGTAATACGTACCTCAATGATGCTTGTAAGACAATCGTATCTATGCATCGAATTGACAGGATATTTATACAGTATCATAAATCTAGAATATTCTAGAAGTTGTAAGTACATGATATTACTGGAAAGTTCTGGACATACACAAAGTTCAAGAATGTTCTAGAAAATTACCTAACATATTGACCACTCTGGAATGTTCAAGAAACTTAATGTTACTAATAATATACATGATGAAATAATACAAATACAACACATCTCACAACACCTCCCCCCTTAAAAAGTTTGAATGTCAATGAAAACTTATATTGTCAAAATGAAATATATGTACATTAATACAAAATCATGTATGTTCACGATACTCTGGACAAGGCATCTGCAATAACATTGTCTTTGCCTTTGATATGCTTAATTGTTATGTTGTATTCTTGTAACAACAAACTCCATCTAGTCAGTCTTTGATTCTTGTTTGACAATTTATGCAAAAATGTCAGGGGGTTGTGATCCGTATATACAAGAATTGGATGCAAAGTAACATTTAGATAAACATCAAAATGCTGTAAGGCTAACAACAAAGCAAGGCATTCCTTTTCAATGGTGGAATACTTTTGTTGACATTTTGTAAGTTTCTTTGAAAAATAAGAAACGACTCTATCTACCTTATCACTATGTTCTTGAAACAAAGCTGCCCCGATTCCAACATCACTAGCGTCAACAGTAAGCTTAAATTGCTTCGAAAAATCTGGAGTTGACAGAACTGGGTTGCTCATAAGGACAGATTTGATTTTTTGAAATGATTTTTCACAGTCCTTTGTCCATTCAAAGTTAACCCTCTTTTGTAAAAGATTTGTAAGTGGACTTACAACTGAGGAAAAATTTGGACAAAATTTTCTGTAAAACCCAGCCATGCCCAAAAACCTCATTAACTCTTTCTTGTTTGTAGGAATCGGGAACTTTGCAATAGCTTCCACTTTAGCCATAATGGGTGTAACATAACCTTGACCTACTCTATGACCTAAATACTCAACATAAGCATGACAAAATTCGCTCTTCTCAAGGTTCACAGTTAAGTTTGCTTTAGCTAAAATGTCAAATAAAGCACGCATGATTCGGAGATGTTCGTCCCATGTGTCGCTGTATATGACGACATCATCAATGTAGGCCTCGCATCCCTCAAGGTCTTGAAGAAGGGAGTGAATCATCCTTTGGAATGTAGCCGGAGCGTTTTTCATACCAAAAGGCATTACTTTATACTGGTAAAGTCCATCTGGTGTAGCAAAAGCAGATATTTCTTTCGCTCTTTCTGTTAATGGCACTTGCCAGTATCCTTTCATCAGGTCAAATTTACTGACAAATTTCGCGTTTCCAATTTTGTCAATACAGTCATCAATTCTAGGTATTGGAAATGAATCAGTTTTGGTAACAGAATTCACCTTTCTATAGTCTGTACATAATCGGTACGAACCGTCCTGTTTTGGTACAAGAATACATGGTGAGCTCCAATCACTTTTACTAGGTTCAACAATGTCATTGTCCAACATGTACTGCACTTCCCTTCTTAGGTACTGCAATTTTATTGGATTCAGACGGTACGGATGTTGTTTGATAGGCAGAACGTCACTCACTATGACATCATGACAAGCTGCATTAGTTTTCTTTGGAACATCCGAAAAGATTTGATGATACTC
>PRKT01000008.1:2642483-2663055 GCA_003671525.1 Saccostrea glomerata
TTTATTAATTTCAGATAAATTCACACACTTTGAAATATATTTCATTAATAAGAAGTAAATTAGTTACTTACATATTAGTAGCTGGCAACCAGGTCACATTTAAATTAAGTTAACTGTTTGTAAGATATTTAGAAATCTAAGTCTTTCCAGTCTGGAATCAATAAGCTGAATGTCTTTGTCTGTTGTCCAGAATTTGGAGGTAAAAGTCTTGACCAATAGGATTTAAGGAAATTGAATTCTACTCAGGTAGCTTATTACAGGTGTAGAAATAGAAAAGGAGTGGATCTAAAGTTTTAGCTGATTGTTTATTTTATTTCATTTAGTTTGTTTTATTTAATTTTTTTTTAAAAAGTATTTTATTTACTAAATTATTTAAATGAAAGGTTTCAATATTTGAGTGTAAATTATTTGTTTTGGTCAATATTAATTGACACACAGATTTAATAATACATTCACTTCAGAGTTTAAAATCAGTTGTGGCATATTCATAATGTTAAGTAATAAATTATACATTTGAATATTATAATAATTAAAACAACATAAAACTAATCACTATTACAATAATATTGATAATAATGAGAAAAAAATTCTAATAATTTATTGTTTAAAAGGTAAAAAACATTTTCATGAATATATTGTATATATTCCTATTTTTTATTCACCGAAAAATGGCCTTGTGGGTGTCGTTATAAATTATTGATTAATTTCTTTTTTTAAGACGATATGAAAAGAAAATACCAAATTTTGTTTTTATTATTATTTTTGCAGCTAATCCTAAAAACAGCAATTGTTGGTCTGAATCCCAACACCCCATACATTAACCTACTGTACATCAACCTAAATCGCAAATCATCATTTTCGATCGTTAAGAATAATCAAGGTGAAGATATTTACATTTACAAATGACAACCTTAAGAAAGGAGTCTAGGTTAGGAGTAAATCTTACTTATAGCCATCTTCATCGATAGCCACTGATAGATGGCGTGGCTATTCCCCACATTCGTAAATAATTCTATCGTTTTCTGGAATAAGGTCGACGTCATGGAAGAAAACACAATTAAAGTCGAACATCTTTCCTGCTTCAAGAAACCTGCATTCATAAGTCTTCCTTTATTAAATGTTGTATTTCCTATCTACAATATAATTTTTCTTAAATATAATTTTTTTTAAAATTTGGACTGAGTAAAATATTTAATAACGGAAAGAAAATCATTTGTACACTGTACCTACTCAATCACGAAAATTTTAAATTCTGTTTGTTGAATCATTAAAATGGGGATTAGATTTCTAAGAAGAATGCAATGATGTTCCTCTCTATCTCTAAACGGTATGATGATTGCAGCACGACGTGTCGGTCTACAGTCTGTTGGTTTCCAATATCCGCCGACCATTCCCATCTTTCTCGCAGACGATAACGCAACAGAAGTGCAGTTCTTTCTATCGGCTTTAAGCTGTGCATCTTCTGCCGTATGACCAGAAGTATTTGATGTGTCTGTTGTTGTTTGACATTTTACTTGCTCACACATTGTTCCATTACAATAATTCATGTTACACATCTCTACAACGCTACGTTCAACATGCTAAGTCCCTGTAAGGCACTCCGCGAAGACGCAGCATTGAGTATCAACTGAACCGTTGCCCTCTGGAAATGGATGTGCATAGGTTAAAATATGAGAGCTTGTATCTAGCAGAGCAATGTGTTTTAGATGTGTTTCATGTGAATAATAAAAAAAACATTAATTTGATTTAATTTCGATTTGTTTAATATGACATGACTAAAGTTATCATCATTTGTTATTTGGCTTCCTATTTCTCACAATACGATTGTAAAGACATATTTGATTGTAAAAAGTAAAATGGAGAAAAAAGTCTCAGAAGATCCATGTAGCCCTGGAAATTACAGAGGCGAGATCAAGTGCTAACAAGGTAATTTTAACGACAACAGAATTTTAAAAATGTTGATGTCAAACAAGGTTACGCAAATCCTTCGTTGTTACATCAACGTATCTGTCAGTAGTCTTCAGCGGTATGAAAATTGATCATCCTCGGAGCAAACTTGGTTATCAATAAGTGAGGAGATATTAACATTATATATAGGTGATAACGAGATATCGCTTTATAAATATTGAAATTGACTCATCTTTGCTACCCTCCTCATGATTATTTTGGATTTTTATATAAATTTGAAATCTTACATATAGGAATGAAAAAAGTGTAAATCGAACTCATTTTAGTTGACTGGAAATTTCAGAGTTTTTAACACAAAAATGTTATTTTGTAAATTCTATCTTTGGAAAGTGACCTTTATAAATAATAAATTGATTAAAAGAAGTAGACTAAAAACCTTGTCATTCTATAAATTACAGTTACAGTTACAGAATACTATTTAGCCTTGTAACAAAGTCGACACATTGTCAAGGAATCTTTTTAGTTCTTTGATTACCCTGATTTAATCAAAACGGAAGGATAATAAAAAAAAAATGAAACATTTGCATCCATACAATCATCATTAAATGTAAGAGAGAGAGAGAGAGAGAGAGAGAGAGAGAGAGAGGAGGGGCATACTTCTCTGTAAAGTAAATGATGAACTGGAGACGATTTCCTGGCAAATTGAAGGTTTCGTATTTCTTGGTCTTTTTTCTCCGATTGATTTGTTTGTTGAGTGGTATGCAAATTCCAAACAGAGGTTGATGAATTAACAAGTTTCGTGGTATTCAAATTCCAAACAGAGGTTAATGAATCAACAAGTTTCATGGGATGAATATTCCAAGCAGTTGATGTTTAAACAGATTTCTTCGTTCCCGATATTCTCACTTGAAAAGCTTTTTATTCCATATATGAACACCATTCCGTATATAAAGAAAGAAAATGAGATATTTCCTCTATATTCTTTGAAAATAAATTAAGAAAACAAAGTAAACGGTGTCAATTTCTTATCATCACCTATATCTATCAGGTCATAACTTAATACCTTGTAAATGCATTATAACATCTTCATGAAGTTCACTGATGTCTAACGTTTAATGTTACACACGAAGAAGTATTTAAAAAAATTATCATGAAAGAAGTCTGATTCATTGATGTATATCCTTTATATTATTTATGTCGCCTTCAGAGCGACACTAAGGAAACATTGTTCGGCATCTGTCCATGCTCTGTCCGTCCGTCTGTCCTCCTGTCAAACCCTTCATCATTAGACCTGTTAGTTATAGATATGGTATTTTGCACATGCATTGCTAAATTGATACATTTAGTTTCGTAAAATCTCATAGTAATCGACTTCTTTCTCGACCCTTGAACATTTTTTATATAATCTGCAAGGACAGCTGGAATACTAGTGTACCCCTTATTTTTATATTTAAGATGATGATATGTGTTCTTTGGCTTGTTCAAATTTTGATATACATGTATTAGTAAGATAACTTGAAAATTACCAACAACCCATCACACCTTGTCATTTGATCTCTTTACAAAAATATTTTATTAAATGTAAAAGGTGAAAGTGATCGATCTCCAAAAATTCCAGATATGGAATCTTGCCTTTAAAGAACAACATCCCCTGTTCAACTGTCACATCCGCTCTGAGCCTTCTGTATTGATAAGGTACACAGTGTATTAGTTAAATTCAGTATGAAAACTAAAGCTTTACAGTTGCCATGTAAAAAGTTAGCCCAAATAACCCAGAGTTAGGTTATATTTGCTATGATCATTATAACAACCATAGAATACACGAAAAATCGACTTTGATAAAACGATATTGTGAAAATCCTAAAAGCATGCTTTCGCGTATCGAATAACCCCGTATACAGGTGATGAAAGTATGTTGCTGCATAAGTAAGGGAAGTTGACGATTAAAAAGTAAAGTCATCACGTTTATCATAAAGTTTGGTTGTTACTTACAATTAACGTCTTTTTCGAGTAAAATTTCTTAATATGTGACAGATGTGTCAAGCTCTGTAGTATGTTTTATTTCAAGCTCACCAGAATATATCGTATCGACATAAGAATAGAAATAACCATTGTTAATTGACAACACGTCGCCGATATATTTAAATGTCGAGATGAAGCCCACACCAAGTGTTTTCTTCTTTTCACGTACAAGATTTTGGACAAATTCTTCTTCGTATGAATACAAAGAAAAGTTTCTTAATAACAGGTCGCAATTGGTATCCATGGGAATTCCAATAGATTGTTGAAAGACCTGATCTTCAAAAACATCATAGATATTGATGTCAATCAGAAACTCAAGCATGTTTTTGATAACTTCGTGTACTTGTGTGTACAATCAGAATGTTTTCACAAAATAAGTTTGCTCATGCCCAATAATGAGGTTAGAAAATTTACGAGTACAATCTTAATTTTAAAAAAAACAGCTCTAAATAATATCACAATTCCTGAACCTTATTTGATCGTGGGGAATGGTTTTACATTTTGGTGATATAAAATTCAAAAAATTTACTCCAAAATTTCAAGAAAAATGTGTGAAATCGCGGCAAATTGATATCACATGGAAAGAATTTGGGGTCAATTCATGGCAATAGATTAAAATCAAATGATAGAATTTTAATGGAAATGTTTGCATAACATCTAAAGCACTGAAGAGACATTAATTATAATAATCACAGTGAATAGTTTATTTGAAGTGTTGAACTCTAATTACATGTAGATTGCGAAACGTTAAAATAAATCGTATTTAGTATTGCCGAAGAATTGTCCTTCTTTTCATGTATCATTTATATATACAGAAATATCACCAATGGCTTGTTATTTATCTAGAGACACAGGTTTTTCCATAAATAAATAGATTAGTTTTAAATGACATTTAGTTTTCATTTATAATTTTTGTAATCTTTTTCATAATTATTTTCGGCATTAAAAATAAGAATTTTTAACCGTTATTTAGATTATGATAGGATATACAAATATAAATTCGTAGCCTCGTGAAAGAAAGAAAAAACGTAAACACCATAATAAACAAAGATCTGGCCATAAAAGGTGTTATTTTTCACATTTATCATAAGTTATAATTATAACACAGCCTTGGCTTTAATTGCAATTTAGGTGAACATGTACTTCATACTGCAAGTAGTTACCTTAACAAGCTTAATCATTATGGTATTTCTTAAAGCCGAAAATATTTCAGAATCATTTATTTGTAAATTAAAATGCATTTAATATTCCTAAAACTTAAACTACATTTCTAAAGAACCCCCTACCCCGAAAAAACATATAGTTACTACCATGTGAAGTTTTATTCTTTACAACGAATTTAAAATCTTGAAGAATTGATGGGGAACACTTCAGAAATTGTACAAATACGAATTTATACGTATATTCGAAAAGTGATGTAAATTAGTTCTAGATACTAATTTTTGGTAAAATAAATTGCATCATTTAAAATATATACTTTTAATAACTATTCTGTGAGTGAAATGTAAGTGAGGACGTTTTACGTCATATGCAGACAACTATTCCAAGGATAAAATGATGTCCAGGCTTGTTGACATCATAGGCAGCTGCTTTTAGATAAAACTAAAAACGTACAATTTACTTACCTTGTCATAGGCCATTTGCAAAGTTATTTTGTTGAAAAAACTTTCTGGTTGAACATCAAGTATTGCTAAGTTTATACAGTGTATTCTAAAAAATGTTTAAGTTTCTGATTGACAAAACCTCTGTGATATTGGAAACCAAGTCTTCCAACATTTTGCCGGAATATCAATCGGCACAAATTTTAAACAGATTTCCTGCTCTGTCGTATAACTCTATTATGCTCCGAAAATTCTGTTGTAGATATATAGAGCATTAAGTCGAGTATTCATTTACGTCTTTCATATAGATTGCTCAACCATATAATTTTCACATTGATTGTCTACATAATTTCATGTTTACTCTTTAAGACAAGGAGCACACGGCAGTTTTTCCTTTGTCAATCTTGACGACCTTTAGAATGCAAATATAAGTAAAAAACATTTTTAAGTGAACATGGCGTGATGAAAAAGCAGGAGGATTTCTATTTATAACCTATTGTTCACTGTATATTGTTTCCTTTTTTTAATTAACAATGACATAAAAGGTGAATTAATATGGATTTTTTAAAAATATTTTTCTGAGAAAATTTTGTGTAATAATTGTAAATACCATGCAGTTATACATACATTTATGAAATAAATATCATAAATATGCCATAGGCTTTAAATAGTTTCGTGTTTTGAACATACTTACTTAAATATTGATATGTATGCGTCATTCTATTGATTGCTGTACAGCATCAAAATAAAAACGATCATAGTTAACGTTGTGCGTTAGAGAATGCTACTCTTGTGTTTTTCTTGACTGGTAGAAAGAATTTTTTTCTTGACAACTTGTTTTTTATCCTTCTAGAACATGCTGATAAACTGTGTAAGCATAAGTTATAAACTAATTAAAAAAATCAAATTTGAGGAGATCATCTTTATGATTCGGTGTATTTCATCGGGAAGTTTTCAAATGTGGGACATGGAGTCCGTTTCTTCTGGTAAGACCATACAAACTGAGGCTCCGTATAAAATATATGCTGGCACGAAAAAGATCCCTCGCTCTTCAATGGCCCTGACTGCAATGCACAGCTGTATAGTTACATGTATAAAACTGAGGCCATCCATCTGCAAGTGATGGCTTCTCAATATGAGTGAAAAAATCATTCTCGAAGGGGCTTTGAACAAAAAAACATACAAACGAGGGGCACCATCAGTATTATGTTTACTCGAAATTAAGATTGAAACTTAATAATACATGAATTTAAGAATACATTTACTATATGTATAATTTTACTCAACACTAGAAGTGACTAATAAATTTAACATTTAAACCGCAAATGTTAAGATGTGTTTTAGTACTTAAATCAATAAACAATGTAAAAGCTCCTATTTCCATATCGTTTATTAACATACTGCAATTAAAGGAAATAATGCACTGATCTTTGTACCTTGACTTTTTGGCCGATATCTTTCAAAATTTCAAGCTCGATTTCCTCCTCGGGCTAATAATTGAAAGATAATTCATTCCTTTAATAGTCTTGAATTACATTTTTACACATAGTCGCCCATTAATGATAAAACCGCCTGATATACATGTACAGCAGAATCCACATGTAGATGCCCCGGTGATTTTAACCCTGATATTTTGGCGTTTTGGTTGAAAATTCTTCTTTATCATTAGATTAGGTGTTTAAGCAGCAATCGTGCAGAACATATTAACAAAAAATCTAATATTGAAAAATGCTGTAGGTCTGATTTTAAAACTTTACTTTATGCTAGTTTTGATTGACATCATGCAGGTACAAGAGTTCTACAAAAATAGTAGGACCTCCATTCCTTGTTTGCTGTTTGTAAATGTGGATAATCATCAAGAATATTGTGTCTGAATGATGCACAAATGGTCCCCACATTTGATTTTGCAATAATCATTAATATTGAACTACATTGTCAGAGGTTTCTCAGAGATTGTATATATTGTACAATTCTATAAAGTACATTAAGTTGATTTTGCTTATGGACTGTTATTTACTTTTCTTACAAAAAGTATTAGATTGCATTAGTCCTTGTTTCGCCATTTTGTTAATAAATGACTTTTTTCAATTCAATCGGTGTTTATCTTTTGCTGTAAATCAAACAAAGCTAATAGTTTTGCTTGGGCGAGATGACAAAAAATGAGTGTTGTCGATTGCGGCATGAAAGATTTTTGAAACACGATACACGCTTGATCTTTTCCTGGTTTTGCAACCCGTTACTAAATGATTTTTTTCCCTATAAGATTCCTAACAATATTTGTAATCAAGTACTTTTTTTAAAACAGATTTTAAACTCTTTTTTTCAAATCTCTCTTGCAATCGTTATTTTATGTCCGTGTTTGCTCTGCTCTTTATTTCTATTGTTGGACTTTAGAGGTTAAATGAAATGTATGGAGATAACGAACAGTATTCAAGCTTAAAAGTCAACTAAACAACATCATATCAACATAACAATATATAATCTATCAACGTTCCGGAGGCAGTTTTAGTAAAACAGTCCGCACAGATACCATATATTTTATAATCTCCTATCAAGTTTTGTTATTTATACAAAAAATGGGTTTAACCAAATGTTCAATAGCGTTGTTGTAGTCATACACCCATAATACACCTTTTGTCGGAGACCATTAAATATTGAATGAAACATATGGAGATAAAGAACAGTATTCAAGACCAAAGGTCCATAAGACAATACAAAATAGGAGCAGAGCAAACATGGACCTCCGGAACATCAGGGGTGGGATCAGGTGCCATGGTGTAGTGAGCATCCCCTGCTGACCGGTCACCTCCGCCGAGTGCTCAATGTCATAATCGTGAAATAACGGAAAAAAACCGTCGTCAATTCAGTGTATAAATAATGGACTAACAATAAGTATGAAAAACGTCAGTCAGCATTTGACTCAGTGATAAATTGTATTTGCTGACAAAGCCATTTTATCGACCATAAAACTTATGAAATGATTACTTTTAACAAGACAGCTGAAATTCTTGCTTCATCAACTTGTTTGTCAATAATATTCCTCGTTTTAGAAATTCTTCATGGGTAGAGCATGCTCTTGCATATCGAATCAACTAAGTTATATATATAGAAAAAAAGTTAAAGTCATCACGTTTATCATAGAGCTTGGTTTAAGAGAAGTCAATATTTGCGACTAAGTCCAAACAATATATTATTGTAATATAAGATATTGAATATTTTTCTCGGTTTCATTTGATCGTCTCGTAGGTTAAAGCAAAAGATCTTGGTTAGATTTCTGCGTTCGGGAACGTTATAAAGATATTGTATACCATGTCGAAAAATTCAGTCGCCCTGTGTCTAGGCTTTTCAATTGCCGCTAGGGTTCACTGTTATGAACTCATTACTGAAACTTGGTTTAGAGCAGGCCCGAGGTATCTAACTGTTTATATGCAAGTCAGTATTTAGCATCTCCCAAGTGATCCTTTGCTCTCAGTAGAATCCAGTGGTTTTAAAATTTAGCACTAATGGGAAACTTATTTACTATATAGTTGCAGATATCGTATAATTACAGTTATATAAGTAACATTTTAAGTTAAAATAAAAAGTGAAATCAACCCCCCTTCTTAGTTCTAACCTGATTAAATTTTTATACTCGGTCGTTCTTCTTTGTGCTTAGTAATAAGATAATCAACTGTTGCATTTACTTGTAGAAATATTTCTATTCAAATAGGAAGAGCAAAAATAAATTATGACATATTTTCTTCTTCATGACAATCGTCAAATAGAGTTAAAAATCTTGAATATACATGTAGTCTGTTATCCATTCATTTGACCCCGTTATTTCAGGTAGAGCGAAGCCATTCTCCTTCTTTTGGTCTACACTTTTGAGTGTAAAACAATGTAAGAAACCCTTTTGTGTAACAATACCAATGCTGAAGCAGTCTATATGTCATTCCTATGACCGATAACTCATTAAATCGGTATTTAATTGGTCAGTTTTCCACTTAAGTTACCTATCCTTAAAACACAACATCGTACTGGTCAATTATAAATTATTAAACTTTGTAATGATTTAATTTAAAGTATGCATAAGTTATCATCTTATCTTATAATTTCATGTACATATAAGTCTATCTATGAAATGTGTTTTCAATGTGTGCAATTTGAAAAATTAGTTGAAAGATCTACTGTGTCGTCTGTGTCGTCTGCCATATGTCTGTTGTCATACTACCATGCTGACAGTATCTGTTTTATCCCCTTTTCTCCTCACTTTTGTTGTTGTGTCAAATCGGTCGATTTAGATAAAAATGTATAAACTTTACAACATGTGATATCTTTGTTTCAGTAATGTAATGAAAAGACCTCTTGTTTTATGAAAGGGTATCATCACCGATTCTCATATGCAATTGATTGCTGGTAGTCGTCCTAATGAAGTCTTAAGTTTTGAAGCCAAGTTTTAAATTCCCCGATAGCTAACTCTGCATGATAAAAAAAAAGACACCGCTTCGCCTAATGCAGTGTATATTTTTTGAGTGCATTTTGAAATGAATATTGTCAATGCACATCGGCGATAAATAAATAAGTTTGGAATGATCCAATCTCTGATGTTTCGAAGGCCCATGTTTGGTTTGCTTAAATTTTGTATTGTTTAAAGATCGTTTGAGCTTGAATCCTGTTCGTTAGCTCCATATACGAGGGTTGTCCAAAAAGTTCGTGGACAATGACGTTTTTTTGAAAATAAATGTTTCTATATAAATCCTTAGTATATCAAAATATTTCTTGTGAAAAAACAAATCAGAATGATTTTATTTTTATTGATGGAACGTAATATTTTTCAAAAAATCGGGGTCTTTAAAGGAAGCGGATAGTGCGCACGGACCAAGGTTAAAATGACATAAACTCTGATATTAAGTGTTCGGATTAAAATGATTATTTTCTATACAAGACAAGTCAAAAATTAATAAAAAATTTATGTAACATAAATAAAGAGGCTATAACCATTTTATGATGTTTAAAGTATCGCTTACTATATAGACAGTACAAATACTAAACAAAACCCCTAACAAATATGTATCAAAACTCGACAAAAAAAGCGACGTCGGCCGTCCGCACGGGGCAGCGTCCGATCAAAAAATTAGTTTTTACACGGTTGAAACAACGTAGGAGACAGAATATGTGCTAAAACAACTCAAAATTATTGAAAGATATTTAGTGTATCAATTTTAGATTGGTATATACGATTTTTCAACGGTGTATACAAATTCGAAGACACTACAAGAATTTAAAAACACGTGTAATTTACTGAAAATAGAGATTTCTATTCATGACGTTGTTATAAATCTAGCGCAGCGTCGGACTGGGCTGTGCAGTTTGTGTATACAAACTGTTTATTTAGATGACGCTCGTAAATTTTTGTGCATTGTTTTGAATTTTGAAAATTAAGTAAATTATAATCTATACTTAAAGATTATTGTTAATCTTGGAAGTGCGTTGCGCCTTAAAAAAGAAAAGAAGTGTGTGTCCTTGAACATGTGTAAAGTCTAAATCCAAATGTTTGACGTTATAATGAAATTTGCTTAACGTCAGACTGGTCCGTGCGCACAATCTGCGATCTTTAAAGACCCCGATTTTTACAAATATATTAAGTTTCCTAAATAAAAATTAAACCATTCTGACTTGGTTTTTCATAAGAAATATTTTGATATACAATAGATGCATATAAAACCATTTATTTTGAGAAAAACGTCATTGTCCACGAACTTTTTGGACAACCCTCGTATTTCATGATATGGATAGCGGTTTTTCATAAATGTAATAATGATTCAAAAAAGTAAATAAATTGTCTTCACAATTTCCGACCGTTTATTTATGTATTGCATTGATCATCATGCATACAATAAAGTTTGTTCTTAAAATTCAATACAATCTTTTTAGGAGATATCAAATTTATTTGGCGATCCCTGACTCAATTTTCGATCGTTTCATTTTTCTGAATGTCTTTTAAATTTTTGGATGACGGATTCAAATTCTATTGAGAGCTGTTAAGTGTTAAAATACTCAGCAGGATTGAACTCTGCTTTTTAAAAATATGTAATTAAATTTTATTCTTTATTGGGTACTTTCTGTTGTCAATGTAAAATTAGCTTCCTCTTCCTCTACAGAAAAGTCTGGTACACCTACATCTATTCTGAGTTTAGTATAGTAAGTGTAAATATGAACAGATATGAGTTTGTAAGGAACATTTTTCAATCCATCGTTCTTTAACCTTGTTTTCCACGTATTAAGAACTTCATATCTAAAAAGAAATTAAGATAAAAATATTCTATCACAATCTATTTTACATTAACTGAAAAACAATTAATAAATTTTCTTGGTCTTAGTTTATGGAGAGACGAGTAAAATAAAGTTTGAAATGACCTCTTCAACCATCGTTTTCTCTTCTTGTGACGAATCATCGTATATCTAGCGATAGAATTTGGAGGTCGTATCACACGGAATCTTGAATGACGTATTCTGTAAGTAAAATGGTCACGCTTATTATCTAAACATGTTTCATAACAAGTTTTGCCTGGGAAATATATAATATTACAATGATCAACAAAACATACGAGTTTCAACAAATAAAAAGCAACCAATCCTAGGAACAAATGAAAGTATATTTATTGTAGACAACTGTTTCCTTTTTAGCTCACCTGAGCCGAAGGCTCAAGTGAGCTTTTCTGATCACATTTTGTCCGTAGTCTGTCTAGCTGTCCGTCCGTCTGTCTGTCTATAAACTTTTCACATTTTCGACTTCTTCTCAAGAACCGCTGGGCCAATTTCAACCAAACTTCCCACAAAGCATCCTTGGGTGAAGGGGATTCAAGTTTGTTCAAATGAAGGGCCACGCCCTCATTCAAGGGGAGATAATTGGGAATTAATGAAAAGTTGGTGGCATGTTTTAAAAATCTTCTTCTCAAGAACCACTGTGCCAGGAAAGATGAAACTTATATGGAAGCATCCTCAGGTAGTGTAGATTCAAGTTTGTTTAAATCATGACCCCTGGGGGTAGGGCGGGGCCACAATGGCCGACCAAAGTTTAATATTGAAATATATAGGAAATTTCTTTAAAAATCTTTTCTCAAGAACCACTGTGCCAGGAAAGATGAAACTTATATGGTAGCATCCTCAGGTAGTGTAGATTCAAGTTTGTTCAAGTCATGACCCCCGGGGATAGGGCGGGGCCACAATATCCGACCAATGTTTTATTCTATAGATCACTATATTTTCGCGACACTTTATTTTCGCGAGATAGTCATTGACTCTTTATACGCGAGATAAAATTTTCACGAATTGTGGTCGTCATTCTATATAATCTTAAGGAATTCTATTATACGCGAGAATTAAATTTTCGCAAGCATACCGTCTAGCGTAATTTCGCGAAAATAAAGTTCTCGCGAATAAAAAGTGATTCACAGTATAGAAATATATAGGAAAATTCTTTAAAAATCTTCTTCTCAAGAACCACTGTGCCAGGAAAGATGAAACTTATATGGAAGCATCCTCAGGTAGTGTAGACTCAAGTTTGTTTAAATCATGACCCCCGGGTGTAGGGCGGAGCCACAATGGCCGACCAAAGTTTTACATAGAAATATATAGGAAAATTCTTTAGAAATCTTCTCATGAATAGCAAAGCCATGACTGGTCATGGAGCTACTTTAAGATGTAAACTTTTCAATAAGAAACCAATTTCTACTTTTTCCTCGCCACAGTGCTCAGGGTAGCGATGTGGCCCATGGGCCTCTTGTTTAAATGAAACTAGTTAATTATATGCATGTAAATTTTATTTTCCTAAAAACATTCGGGTAGTAAAAACAATAACTCCTATATTGACTTTAAGTTTTCCAATCACATGTCTAAAATTCCATGGATGTGCACTGAATATAAGCAGATCTTAATGCATTTGCGTATTCAAACGAAAAATAATTCATTCAAAACTTTCCGTGGCAAAAACTAAGTTTCTTGATGCGGTCATATTGTCAAAATTATTACCGATTATTAATTCATTCCTGGTATATGATGTTGTATGTTATAATTATATGATATATCTTGCTGAATGAGAACGACAAAATAGAAATTTTTACATTATCACAATTTAGTAAATATTATTTTGTACAATAAAAAAAACACTCTCACCTATTATACATATCGTCGTCTTCCCCTCCCCAGCCCCAGAACATGTTGGAGTACCCGTTAACTTTACGGAAGATTTCTGGCCTGAATCCCAACACTCCACCCACCAACCAACCGTACATCAGCCTGTATTAAAAGCGTGAGATTTTTCCAATATAATAAATAAGAGCAATCTAAAACTATTAATAAGAGCTTGACGACAAACTAGATAATTGATACATATTGAAAATTTATACAAAACAAATGCCGAAATATTTGAAAAAAAAAATATATTGCTGGTGAGACACTAATGCTTCCATACGACAGCTCATTGTAAAGATTAAACGTTTTCACTTGCAAGTCAGAATCAAGGGTCAAAAGGTCACAAATGTTAGGATCAATAGAATAGTCTGTTCTCAAAGAATAAACCTGTGATATACATAAGTGAAAGCCTTAGTACATACTTTTCAAACTTTATAGCAAAAGTTTTTGTACAAAGTGCTTCAAACTTTAAGATCGAGGTCAAATAGTAAATGATATCTATGCCAAAGGAAAAGTCTTTTTAAAATGGATACACATGTAAAGTATGAAAAACCCTGCCACAAGCAACTGCTCAAAAGTTCTGATCAAGGTTAAAGTTTGGTATTTTTTGTAAAAATGTGTTAAACTCCAAGTCAAGAAGTCAAATTTGGTGATACGCAGTTAAGGGTCTTGTTTCAAGGAATACATACGTAAAGTACGAAAGCCATAGCTTCAACCAGTCAAAAGTTATTGGCAAGGTTAAAGTTTTTTGGACAAACAGATAAGACAGACAGACAGACAGACAGACAGACAAACGTCACTTTGATGAACAGAGCTTAAACTATACCCCCAACCAATCTTAGATTACGGGGGCATAATAAAATATCCAAAACAGTATCGATATTATTACTTATTCACATAAAACAACGGCGCAAAAAAGCATAAAAATAATGTCTATTGCAGTGACAAAACATTTGAATGCATTAGTTTGTAAAGTGAAGAACAGAACTAGAATTCAATGAATAAAATATATTTTAAGCTAAAATAAAGTGAAGAACAATACAAAATATTTAGAAAATAACGTCAATGCTTTCGCTTATTGAACGTTGGTAATGAAAGAGTAAAAGGCTTAGTGTGAAAAAAAAATCAAGATTCGAATAACATTTTCCTTTAGGGTATCGTTTTCATTTTCTTCAAGCCCCGATCGCTTCTGAATGATGGTTCTCAAGAATTCATCGTATTAAATTTGTTTTTAAATATCGCGGTCTTGGTAGTTGTATTGGTATTTAAACATGCCCATGTAATGTGGATTTAAGTTTGGTGAAGATTTGACTCGTAAGAAGAAGATGAATATTTAGCATTTACATATGAGAAAATCTTATCCTTATAGAATATTTTTAAAAATAGAAATTGGTTATATATTATAATATTGTTTAAAATATATTTTGCTAGATTATTACTTCATTGTACTGTATGCAATTCGATCTCTTGTACATATACTTCATTGGCATCATGATAAGACTTAAATACATGTATTAATGAAAAAGAAACTGGAAATCTTACTTGTAACCATCTTCGTCGATAGCCACTGACAGATGGCGAGGTTGGTCACCACAATAATACAGATTTCTATCATTTTCTGGAATTAGGTCGACGTCATGGAAGAAAACACAATTAAAGTCAAACATTTTTCCTGCTTCGAGAAAACCTGCATTCATAAGTCTTCCTTTATTAAATGTTGTATTTCCTATCTACAATATAGTTTGTACATTAAAAATTGTTTTTCTTAAAGGTCAAGATAGGCATGATTGACCCATTTTGCGCCCCTGGTTTGGCGCGTCTTAGAGAATGATGCACCAGTTTATAATTATAATGTATAGAAAACCACTAGTCATCCATGCCATGAAATTGGTATTGGTTTAGTTCTAAATTTTTGAATACACAGAAATCAGAGGACGATCAGAAAATATATCAATAAAATATAATTTTCATGCAAATTTTCATCTATTTAATGTCACATTTTGTTTATAAAAATAGAACAATATTGCCTATCTACCATTTATTTTACATTTTATATCTTGTGTATAAAAATTACAGATAAGCAAAAATCTGCCCTACGTTTACAGAAATGAAAAGTATCTCAAATTTGATGAAATTGAAGCTGAATTGGGAAAATTCGTGAAAATATCTATCTTTCGCGCCGTGTATGGCCCTTGTTTATGCTTTGAAACAAGCATAATTTAACATTTTCAAATACCTACACACTTTTACAATTTAACTATGTTTAGTTGTTTACATCAAACAAAGGGGTTTGATGCACCAATTCGGCCGTTACCAATTTCACCTTTATTGAAGATTACTTTCATGAAATACCTTTAAAAACATATAGCAAATCACCCCACCTGTTCAATCACGAAAATTCTAAATTCTGTTTGTTGAGCCATTAGAATTGGGATAAGATTCTTAAGAAGAATGCAGAGATGTTCCTCTCTATCTCTACACGGTATGATGATTGCAAGACGACGTGTCGGTCTACAGTCTGTTGGTTTCCAATGTCCGCCGACCATTCCTGTGCTTCTTGCAGAAGAAAAGGCAACAGAAGTGCAGTTCTGTATATCACCGCCAAGTGAAGGGTCTTGTATTGTATGAGCATTTGATATTGATGCGTTAGTTGATTTTGGACAATTGACATATTCGCACTTTGTTTTCTTGCAATACCTCATATTACACGATTCTAAAATGTTATATTCAACATGCAGGCTCAAAGTCTGGCAATCCGCCAGAACACAAGGATTAACGTCCACTGTCCTATTGCCCTCTGAAAAAAAAGAAGAGTTTTCCTATCTACCAAAGCACATAATTATGCAAGATCACACATTGTCTGTGTATGAATTATCTAATTCGTTTATTCTATTTTGATAATTATTTATATTTTTGAGTGTTTGAGGGTGTTTACAAAAAATGAAGAACAATATAGAATGATTTTTCTCCTAGGTATAATATCTATAAATAGGATCTTGCGGAAACATAATTGATTCGCTTGAAGATTGGCACACAAAATAAGATAAATAAATAAATAGATTCATACTTATCTCAGAAGTTAATGTTGAAATCAAACATGGTTTCGTGATATCAGTGTCCTTATAAAATTTTCCTTTTATTTGTCTCATTTTCAATAATCCTTGAGTTAGATCATCATAATTAATTTTCCATGTGCAAGCAGATATAAGACTATCGCTGGAAGGAACACAGTATTTTTTCACAGACGCTTTCAAAATCAGAAGGATATAAATCCCACAGAAAGCAAGTAGTACAAGAAACACGGAAAAAATAAAAATTCTCTTTAGAAGCTTCATTATTTCAATAAGCTCTTAATGTTTTTGCATAAGATTCTTTTCTTTTTGTGAAAAAGGTTTTGAAACCCTATTGAAATACTCGCTATCAATTTCCATACACTCTAGAGTTCACTCTGCATACAGGATTTTTAAATTATCATGCACATTCGACATTTAACGACGCAATGTAAGAATCAATTGTGGCGTATTTTCTTGCTGGTGAATCTTTGCATCTTGCCATGTTTGAAGATAATTTTTTCTGGCATAAGACTGAAATATTACGGGATATGGAAAAAGTTAAATATACATTCAAGGAGATAAAGTTCAGAAAGTATCTAAAAGAATTAGCCAGTCAAATAAATATCCTTCGATATTTATTTGAAAATGTAAATAATGCAAATGTTTGGCTTTGAATCGATTTGATAATAGATTACACAATCAGTATGTACTGGTCCCTGCCGACTACAAATTGTAACAGCATCGTCTTTGTTAATCTGACAATCTGTTTCATACTTGGATATTTTACCTGAAAAAGACGTTAATGGTAACATAACAACCAAGTTATATGATAAACGTGATGACTTTAACTTTTCTATCGTCAACTTTCTTTACTTATGCAGCAATATACCTTCATCACCTGCATACGAAGTGTATATATCTCAGTTGATTCGATACGCAAGAGCATGCTCTACGTATGAACAATTTCTAAAACGAGGTAAATTATTGACAAGCAAGTTGAAGAAACAAGAATATCAGCAGTCTCGTTTAAACTCATCATTTCGTAAGTTCTATGGTCGATACAATGACCATGTCAGCAAATACAATTTATCATTGAGTCAAATGCTGATTGACGTTTTTCATTATACATACCAATTGTTAGTTCATTATTTATACACTGAATTGATGACCATTTTTTCCGTTATTTGACGACGGATTTTTCCGTTATTTCACGGTCATGACAATGAGCACGCGGCGGAGGTGACCGGTCAGCAGGAGATGCTCACTCCTCCATGGTACCTGATCCCACCTGTAATGTTTCGGAGGTCCATGTTTGCTCTGCTATTTTGTATTTAATATGGAATTTGATTTTGAATACTGTTTGCTATCTCCATATCTTATTTGTAAGGCTCGTTATTTAAATTGTATTTTAGAAGTACTTGGATTTTATTCTACAAGTGGTACACCAACTTAAATCCATAGTTCCCTTTCTAAGGAGGGATTTCTCCAAAATCATATGCCAATTTGGATTCCGAAACTTGTTTTAAAATCTTACAAAGATGGGTACGTTTTCAGCAGAACTATTTTTGTATTCATATGAAGCAGAATTTTTTTTATAAATCTGATATTTGAGAAGAATAATACACTTGAAGAATACGAGAACATACTTAGATGTACCGAGGATGTATTATCAATTTATAAAATATTTTAATTTTGTAGTTATGTCCATGACTAAACTCCATATGCAGGTGATGAAGGCATATTGCTGCAAAATTAAGGGAAGTCGACGATTGAAAAGTTAAAGTCATCACGTGTAAGATTACCATAAACGTCTTTTTCAAGTAAAATATCCAAATATATATGAAACAAATGTGTGAGAATTTGTGGAATCTTTTTTCTCAACCTCACTAGGATATATCCTATAGACATACATGTAAAAGTACAACTCAGCGACTTGTATTTACCGAAATTTGATCATGTCATTTAAATAAGGACTTGTCATTTATAGTAAAATTTGGGGTAAAATTTGTTAAAACTGTTTTATATATAAATTACAGGTTAATGGTCATAAAAATGCTACATGAATGGATGGGCTTGGTGCATAGAGAATGAAGACAACTAATCGCATCTAATCAGATTTCTAAGCGCTTTCTTTGTAATTTTTTTCCAATTTTTGCAAATTGCAGTTGTCTTCAACTTTTATAGACAGACCACTATCATTTAACATTTTGTTCAAGATCAACACCTGAATCGGTTCTGCGTAGAATTTTTTGTTTCTACAAATCCTGCCCGTATCACTATATTCATCATATTAGTCAATGCGAATGTACCTTTAATTAAAGTACTCAGAAGTACAGAGAGACTGGCTTATTTACAGGATAATATGAACAAAGACGGTGATGAACAAAGACTGTGATGACAGTTTAAAAACAAGTTAAGACCGTCAAAGACAACCAACAGAAGTAAATAAACACTGTTGTGATAATGCAGAGACGAGAGTTTTGCATCATTGCGTAGATAAGGTCATATGTTCCCCGCATTAGTGTTAGCCTGATAGTACACCCTTTTATCTATAGATTATGACGCAGACGGGGATACCCGATGAAATCCTTCGTATATTTTTAACAAATAATTCATAAAGTGGGGAGAAAGTATATTATATTTTTTTGACAATTTCAGAAACTTTTAAAGTTAAATTCAGTGTATGTATTGCTTCAAAGTTGATTGTGCAAACGTACAATAAAGAAGATGGGGGGGATGGGGATAAGGTGGACAGAATGCCTATAGCGTCAGATATTAAGAAATCACACATTTGATATGTAAATTGAGTATTTAAATTTACCTCTCATTTTTGAAATTTATGAAATTATGAGAAAAAAAAATTTTCTGAGAGAAAAATAAATCTCCTTAAAAAAATCTTAAATAAACAATTTTAGATGGTATACGTGGGATTCGAACCCCAGCAATAAAATACCAAAGTATCATACTGCTTTGAGACTAACGCGCTAACAACTATGCTACATGGCTTATGTTGATTAGGGACATCTAAATCATTTTTGTAATATGACCCTTGACTTAATGGACTTGAAGTATTTCTCGGAAAGATGCAAGTGTTTTGTCGTAAAAGTTTACTTTTAAGGTATAGTGGGTCTTCGCTCCATTTTTAGTAAACCAAAAAATATTTATTTTTTCGCAAACTATTAGGACAATCTTTCAAAAAAAATGGAGCGAAGACCCACTCATATTGAAAAGGTTTGTTACAGTATGAAAAAATAATCGTTTTTGTTCTTTTTAGTGTGTGTAAGCTTTTTCTTTGGCAAATATTTTCAGTCTTTGTGAGATTTCTGTAAAAAATAGAGATTTTACATTAAGTATACTTTAACATTAGATGAAATATGAAATAAAATTTGGATATAATTGAGATTAAATTTTTCACTTCTAAACTGTCGCGCTATACGCATTTCTGCCCGCCTTATCCCCCCATCTTCTTTGAATTTGTGACGACGAAGCATTTCCGGTTGAACACCGAAACAAAAGCCGGCTATTGCTCTATGAGCCCGTGTAAAAAAGTGCTAAATGTGTCTTATACAAATATGAATAGGTATGCAATCCATATGCTCAGAATGAATACATTAAACATTATTTCTGGCACCTTTTTAAATTTTCAGCGAAAATACAAAACTAAGAATGAATATGTCATTTAAGAATGACACAAAGGCGAGAGTTAAAAATTGAGAGATCCTCTAGTTTCTCTAATATTTGTATAAATATCTGGATTTGGTTCTGTCAAAACATAGAATCATATGATCATCTGATCACACTGTAACCCCGCAACCC